>CBVK0103117015.1:0-13284 GCA_900067695.1 Picea abies
CGACTTCATAATTAGCAGCATATAATTAGGGTTTGACCAATCCACAAAAGGGGCTTTGGTATTATACAAAGCTCGACATGATCAATCCACAAAAGGGGATTTGGTATTATACAAAGCTCAACATGATCAATCCACAAAAGGGGATTGATCTATAAGATAATACCTCAATAATACGTAGAATATTCTTTGCAGTTACAATATTTCAACACCCTAAATCCCCAAAACCAATTTTATAAACACCCCTAAAACCCTAAACCCAAGTTGAATGGACTTGGAGTTGCTTCCACTACCAGAAGTTGGTGATATTGGTGTTGGTCTTGGAGCTTCAGGGGCATCAACTAAAGAGGAGGGAGCCCCACACAATAGACCATGAGAACCATCCAAATGATTTAACATATGCTATCGCTGATGATCTTGATGATTTTGATGAGTCATGAGTCAAGGATTCAACATATGCTTTCACTGGTAATCTTGATGATTTGATGAGTCATGAGTGATGATTCATGACGTAGTGGGCTATGTAGTCATTTGGTTATAGTTGACGATTTTTGGACTCTAGAGGCCATTTAGAGCCTCAACGTGTGTGTGCATTTTCTCACAGAGCTTTAATTTGATGTGTCCTAGAACTTATATGTCCTCTCTAGTTTCCTCAGGTACCTTGATCAAAGATATCATTTGTTATACATGTAGGAGTCCCTTAGGCTTTGTGCCCATTCTCTTCAACCTCCCTCTAGACTGGATTCCACCTAGAGGATTACTTCCTTCTTTACAGTGCACCCATCAATGTGGTGCATAGAGAGACACTAATAGTAGCATTGCTTCTGATTTCAGATCAATGTGGACCCAAGGGACCATACCCTCTCCCTAGAGACCTTAGTGGCATTACCAAACCAAATCCCTTACCAACAGGCAAATGAGATCGTCCAGGCCTCAACAACGGTTGCCCCCCTCCATACTGAAGCTCAATGGACGATCCAAATCTTCCCCCAGCTCTCCCTCTTCACATCGTTCTATCCTAAGTTTTCTTTATTTGGCCTCGAATGTTAGGAGAGGTGGATTTAGTGGACCATGATATACCTATATCGTCATGTATTTGTTTTCTAGCTCTTGGATCCATCTCTATAGATTTCCCTCCTAGTGCAGCTTCCAATGCTCTGAGTCAAGCGTTTTTCATTTTTTAGCATAGATTCGCCTTTACTTTTTGTATCTTGCTTTTTATAGGAGCCATTTTGGTGCTCCCGCTTTGTAATGACATCATTGTATTCAGCAATCCCATTGACATACTTTTCTGGTCATTTGTTGGACATTAATAAAATTATCTTATCTTATCGATTTGCATTCTTACATGCAATACAAATCAAGAAAAGCTTTGCATATTCTGTGTAATGGTTTGGATTCTTCGTTTTCCACGGAAAACCTCACAGGGAAACCCATGGCATGCTTCCCCACATTTGTTGATGATATTCTTTGTAAGCCCGTCGATGTAGAACTAGTGTGCCTCACCAAAGAGGATTCGAACTAGGCACTTGCTAGCATGGAACTAGTCAAATGCTTGCCCAACAACATTGTTGACAGTCGGTTGAGCTAACCCCTTGGGCTTAATGGTTTGGATTTAATTGATGTACATGAATATAATTTGAATACTTATTTTTTTTCTAAACTGATAAGAGTAGTTTACTGGATTGATGCCAATTTCGAGCCAGTTCGGAGCCGAGTTGTCATTTTGGGGCAAACTGGTTCCTAGCATGATGACATGGCTAGAGGTAGAACTTGAGCAGCTTTTGTAACTTCACCAAGGCCAGGCTCAAGTTAATCTCCGATCCACAAGACTGCTGGTCATTGTATGTATGAAGTTAAGCATAATGAGATTGACCCTTTTTTTTCGTACACCTTATGGCCTAGTTGGCAAGGCCCAAATCTGGCAAGTACTTGTGTCTCGACTCTTGATCATTGTTGAAACTAGTCAATTTTGAACTTCTAATGTATCAAGATAAATTTTGGCTTTTCCCTCGTATTGTCAGCTATATTCACGATTCCATGCTATTTGAATAGTTGTGTTGATATATTTCAATTTTTTGTAATGTTTTAATTATTTTTTATAGTTTGTTCTATAAATATTTATGAACTATTGTTTAACGTGTGTCTGTATAAATTTTAATGTTGGTTTTGTAAATTTTTGTTTCCAAAAACAAAATCGTTACCCCGTTGAGGTGACTTTGCTGGAGGATATATTCCTCTTGTAAGACTAAATTACAAAGTATTCTTCTGACAGTTTTAGAAAGATAAAAATAGAGGAATATATAACGATTTTGAATTGAAAAGAAAGATTATGTGACATCACAAAACTTTGCATAGTAAAATTAACTCCAGGCATTTATACTTTCATTTGTTTCTATCTAGAGTATAGAATTTTTCGTTTGATATTTTTGTAAGCAGGGATGCTATCACAAGCATTGTTGCTGGAGACTTGTAGACAAGTAATCTACCACCGAACCTGTTTTCTCCTGTACTCTGTTTTTCGGGATTGCACTATTTTGTTTTCAATTGTCTCAAATGTTCAAGTTGTTTGTTTCAGCTCGCATTTTTAAAATTTAAATTGCAGTTTTGTGTTGGAGAATGTTGATATCTTTCAGGGTGGTAATTTTGCTGCTAATCTTTTGCATTTTATTTGTTTGCCAATAGGGAATAGCATTACGAGGACTTTTTATTATTGACAAGGAGGGTGTAATTCAACACTCCACAATCAATAATCTAGCCATTGGTCGGAGTGTGGATGAAACATTGCGTACCTTACAGGTATGCTTAAACCTAAGTTTGACCTATCACATGCTATTGTGAATAGAATGGAGTTTGATGATCTCTTTCGGTTTGACTTTGCTATAGTACTGATTCCCTTTTTCTGTGTCAGGCTCTTCAATATGTTCAGGATAACCCCGATGAAGTATGCCCAGCTGGGTGGAAGCCAGGAGACAAATCAATGAAGCCAGACCCCAAGTTGAGTAAAGAATACTTTGAAGCTATCTGAAAATCAAGATGCAGATTAAATACAGTGTTGGTCCATCCAGCTGCATTATGGTCCAAGTAAATGTTTACTCGGAATATTCAAGAATAATGCATTCAATTTTGATTATCTTCTTAATCTGTAGTTATTTCGAAGTTGCCTATATTGAAGGCACCGATTGCGAAGATCAACGCTTTTAAGTACATGTTTAAGAAAACCTTTCAATTTTTTGTACCCAGCTCATTAGATTCAACCATTGTTTGGAATCTTTCCGTTCCAAGTGTTTGATTCCTATAGTGTCTAAAGATGTATGGTAGAGGTTATAAGAACAATGGCACCAACGGTCTATAATAATATATTTAATTTTAATTTTTATATTTGAAGGTGAAAAAGCATTATGTGCAAATTTCTCATTCTGATATTAATTTGTTTAGGTTGCATTCATTCTTCATTGTTCCATGAAATAAGTAACCTCACAATGCATTAGAGATGCTTAAAACTTGAGAAGTAATTTAATATTGATGGCTGAAACTTGATATTGTGTAAGACGTGTGAAAGAAGACGATTGGATTTTTTTGGAGAAATGCAGAAACTATAGTATTCATCCTAAATAAGTTGCATGTATCCGTGGGACAGGCGTGATTATTAAGAATTTACAAAACTAGTGGGGTTCACAAAGAATAATGAGACTAAAAAGAATACTACTTAATTTTAAAGGAACCAAAACAGAGCGTCAATATTGACACTGGTAAATCATTTTACTCTTAGGCAGTTTTGAGTCTTATCAATTGCAATTGGTCAATTGTTGAATTCTACAGCCAGGGATTTGCTGCTAACAAATTGGTTACCAAACCTGGACAACGATATTCAGCGGATAATGGAGGGACTGTGAGGGTCACTATTGCGCTGCTGTTGGTAGTGGCTTGTATGCCAATATAAGCTTGCCTATATTTGTAGCACTTATTATATAATGAAATGGCAACGGGTATTTTTTCAACCAATCCCTTTCCCCTCAATTCCGCGTGCTTGCTTGAATATTTTTTTCAACCAATCCCTTTCCCCTCAATTCCGCGTGCTTGCTTGAATATTGTTTTAATCAGTCAACAGTCAAGGTTTTTATGCTTGTAAATCATTGTGCGTAAAGAGTTGACATGGCCCAGTTGGTGTCTTACCAAAGTGCTGCGCCGAATCAAGAACTTCGTGAATTGATCCCAAGGGATGAAATGCGTTCATATGGTTTTCGTATTTTTGGTCCAAGACTATTTATGCGGACACACTGTGATATGTAGATAAGTCTGGATCAAACTTTAAATATAGTCGTAGTCTAAATGTGCTACGTTTTTGTCCGTCTTCGGGCATATTTTCTGGGGATATTTGTTCGAAATCCGGCGAGATATTGTTGGATCTGCAGATTTGAGTGGTTAAATCTCTATAATCTGAGCGCTAGGGGTTTTTCAGCACGCTGAATCCATTTCTGCATTCAGAAATGCGATTTAAACAACATAAAATTGTGATTTCGTGCAGATTTATGTTGCCGGATTCCGGCGAGGACATAAAATTGTGATTTCGTGCAGATTTATGTTGCCGGATTCCGGCGAGGAGGGCAAAAACGTAGAACAGTTAGACAGCGCCTTAAATATATATCCAACTCAGATTTTTCATATATTAGAATTCATTGATGTGGATTGTTTTAATAGCGGTCAGTGAGCAATAAACTTGAAGCTGGTTCTTTAGCTGCAGGATATGTTTGAAGAGTTAGGTGCTGTCACCAAATGAACAACTTCACGATTATACTTAAAGCAAGGGATATGGTCGATATGGTGTTTAAATTTTGGTTAAGGACTGTCATATTGATACATATAAAGTAGAATTCATTGCTGTGGATTGTTTTAATAGTGGTCAGTGAGCAATAGACTTGAAGTTGGTTCTCTAGGTGCAAGATATGTTTGAAGAGTTAGGTGCTGTCACCAAATGAACAACTTCAGGATTATACTTAAAGCAAGGGATATGGTCGATATGGTTTTTAAATTTTGGCTAAGGACTGTCATATTGATACATATATATTAGAATTCATTGCTGTGGATTGTTTTAATAGTGGTCAGTGAGCAATAGACTTGAAGTTGGTTCTCTAGCTGCAGGATATGTTTGAAGAGTTAGGTGCTGTCACCAATTGAACAACTTCACGATTATACTTAAAGCAAGGGATATGGTCTATATGGTTTTTAAATTTTGGTTAAGGACTGTCATATTGATACATAATAATGTTCTGGACTTTCACGATTATACTTGAAGCAAGGGATATGGTCGATATGGTTTTTAAATTTTGGTTAAGGACTGTCATATTGATACATAATAATGTTCTGGACTCTCATATTGATACATGATAATGCACAATAATATGTAGAGATCTTCGTGGATCCAATTTTGAATTAATATTCAACTCTTTTTTTCTTTAGAATTTATTCTGTATTGTTTTAAAACTAGTCCAGCTAGTGATAGACTTGAAGTTGGATCTTTATTTGCAAGACTTGTTTCCTTGATTTTAAAGATAAGGCAAACCAAATTGTGTTTCATATTTTTACCATTGGTAAAGAGTCACAAAATTAAAAAGATATTTGAAGGGTATGCTTTTGCATATTTTTTGAAATTCAGTGGATTAGTGAGGATTAATTTGGAATTTTGGATGTTTATTTCAAGTTTGTTTTGGAAATCAGTGGAATAGTTGAAATTGAGTCGAATAGTGAGGATTAATTTGGATTCTGGATGTTTATGTTTTTTGAAATTCAGTGGAATAGTGAGGATTAATTTGGAATTGTGGATGTTTATTTCAAGTTTGTTTTGGAAATCAGTGGAATAGTTGGAATTGAGTGGAATAGTGAGGATTAATTTGGATTCTGGATGTTTATTCCAGGTTTGTTTTGGAAATCAGTTGAATAGTGAGGACTAATATGGATTTTGGATGTAGTCAAACATCCAGTTTTAGTAATCATTATTTGCAAACATCCAGTTCTAGTAATCATTTTTTGCATGTTTTATGTTCATTCATATTTTTCCTTGCTAGAGTTGGGGTGAGAACATCAATGTCATAAACCACATTACATTAAAATGATGAAGAGAACCCAATACATGGAAACACAAGATTTTTGCTTGTATAAATGTACCTTTAGGATATGCTATGAATAACAAAGTATATTGTATAAAATCTCATTGAAAAGTTACAAAGGAGGTTTCAATACCTTGTAATGAATAACAATGTATATTGTATATTACAAAGGAGGTTTCAATACCTTGTAATGAATAACAATGTATATTGTATAAAGATCTCCTTCAGAAATTACAGATGAGGTCTCAATACCTCGTAAGGTAACTTGGACTTAGCCCTCAACACTAGATGTGGGATTGCTAAAGATTACCCACCAACAACCTATGTGGCCATATCCCAGCCACTAAGGGCTTACAAGTGTAACCAATGAGTTTACAAGGTGACCCATAAAAGCGTCACTTGACACAGATAAGGTTTAATCAAAGCTAACACTAATACCCCCTTTAAGTTTGATTTGAGAACTTGATGAAATGATTGACAAAATAAAACAAGCATAGAAACCATAGTCTGGGCACTAAAGGTGTTGACAAATAATCAGACAAATAATCATTTGTGTATTTTGACCAAATAAGTATTAAATCCCAAACATTTCCCTTAACATAGACTTGGAAAAACTGGAGGTAGAGATCCACTAAATAAACATTACAATAACCTCCTTTTAGTGTTTAATTGGGTAGGGAATATAATGATGACAACACCTTGACCATAATGATGTGTAAAAACATTCAAAAAACTTGTCGCCTTGAAGAGAATAAAAGAAGTCTTGACATGAACCTCCTTGAAACTAACAAAGCAAATGAAGGTTTTTACAAATGAGGTTATGCATGAACAATTAGGGTTGGATAGTTTAATCCCACTTTTCAAAGAACATATTCAAGAAAAGACAATTAATGATGGAAAAGAAGAGCATGCTGATGTGAAAGTGATTCATGGAAACCCTAGTAAGGCAATAATATGGAAGATAAACAAGAACACTTGCATGCTTTGGATGCACATTTTTCACAAGAGGTTCAAAGAATTAAGACGTGCTTTAAAGATTACATGTAACATGGTCAACCCATGTATTTTTCAATGCACACATGCGATAATGAATCAATAAAGAAAGGTTGTCTCAAAAAAATTGTTTAGATAACATTGTTGATACAATCAAGCAATTGTTAGAAAAAACAATATGTGATGAACATTGTATGTTTTTTGTTGTTGATGAAACTATACATTAGAATCTCTTGAAGCAAGAGCTCAAATGTTTCTATGGACAATCATTAATCAACCACACAATGTTGACAATGGATAGGGATCTGAATTTTGCCATTTATGCTTCTCCACTCTCGATTTGTGAGAAGGGTTGTTACCAAATTAATGAATTTGGAATAATATTATGCTTGTCTTTCCTCAGCCATTTGGAAAACACCACTTAAATCTTATCCCCACCTCACTTGTTCCCTTCACACCTTCTTGTCCCCTAAACACATTTTTTGTATTATGAATTTGTTGTAATGAGTGTAAGACCTGCCTTGGCTAACAGCAAGATACTTTTACTCGTTCCCTCTTCCTCCCTCATTCTCTAGAAATCTTGTCATTGCCTCCGTTAGCACACAATCTTGTATCAAGTGCGAGGCCTTCACAAGGCACTAAAACAAGTGGAATATGGAAGATGTCACCACTGTCCCCTAGGCAACAACTTCTGTTTATTTAGTGGAATAGTATCCAACACAAGGGAGACCTCCCCAATAGCCTCCAAGAATCTCTAGGAAAGATATAAACAAGTCCATAGCCCCCTGGGGTGACTAGTTATACCACCACCAAGATAAGGATAAACAAAGTGAATGAGAGGTGGTAGGATAAGAGAGTTCCCAGATTTGAAGTGTAGAGGATTTGATGCTAGAAGAGAGACTTTCCAAGTCAAGTATGACTTTAGTAGGGTCCCCAAACAATAGAAATAAAGAACGTGTCTGAGGCTGAGATAAAACTTGCAAGTAATATGTGAAATAACAACAAATAAAGTGATCACAACAATAAATAAATTTATCATAGCAGTAAAATAAATGATCTCTAATATAGAGATTATTTCAGCAGTAAAACATGTAATTTTCAGTAGTAGTAAACATATAACAACAATAAATCTATCAATTTCCAGCATCAATAAATTTATGACAGCAGTAAAATAGTCAATTTTCAGTGGTAAAAAGATAGCTAATTTATGACAGCAGTAAAATAGTCAATTTTCAGTGGTAAAAAGATAGCTTTTTGATCATGAATTTTTTGATCATGAATTAATTCAGTAAATTATAGGGTTAAATACTAGGTTAAATTAGAGTTTATTTACCAACAAAATCAGAAAAATCATCAGTGAATACGAACCCTAAAACCCCTAGGCGTTTTGTCTTAGATGGGTGTAGTAACACTTCAGAAAATTAATTTAGGATTTCAACAATGAGTTTAGATCAATAATATACCTAGGCATCCTAGACGTCTTGGTTTGTATGGATGAAAATAAAATTTTGTAGCAAATGAACCTTAACTCAACTCTAAAGTAGTAAATTTCAGTAATAACGTTGATTATTATGGAGAAAAAAACTAGTGCCTACTATTTTGGGCATATGGGGTCAAAAAGAGATCCTTCTTTGAGAGAATGAAGTGGATAATTTTAGGGTGAGACTTAGAGGTTGTCCACTACTAATCCTAAGCAATCCTCCTAAAATGTTGGGGGATTACACAAGAAGATTCCTCCACTGGTAAATCTTCCAAGGATTTTGACTAGAGGGTTTGTTAAAATGTAAGGTACCAGAAGATAATATGCAAGACATAAATATGATTTTTATCACAACAAGATAAATACATAGGCCTTATTTACTAATGTCAGCCTTCATTAAATAACACAACATATTATTCTATCTTCTTGAGGGGTTAGGGAGGTTAGAACCCTAACATAAAAAATGATCNNTCATAAGATATGCATTCATTGCATAGGACTTGGGGCAATGGCCTCTTAGCGAGGGGGTAGAGCTCATGCTTCTATCTTTTTTTCTTAGTTTTTAATACTTATTTTTTGTTTTGTTTGTTTCTTTCCCTTGCGTTTTGAATTGGGGCTTTTGCTCTTTCTATGTCATTTTTAAAAAAGTTGCATCAACCTCGAGATTTCAAGCCCCTTCTGTTGATGTTTGTAGCATTGGACATCTACTTCCGCATAGGTTTGAGTGTTTAGATGTGTGGAAGTCATCCAAAGCTTTCAACCTTAATAATTTACTTTAATTAAATGAATTATTAAAGTAAACTGTTTGTTTTATAATTAAAGTGAGTTTAATTTAATGAACTGATAAGGTTATTAGCATTAGCAAATTAAATGAATCTTAGCCATTGATCTAAAGTGATGTGAGATTTAATCTCTACCGTCAATCGCTTTGGAGATTAGGGTTATAGATTTGGTAAACAACTCAATATTATAAAAGCAAGGCCAAGTGAAAAGAAAAGTAGTAGTGTGAGTGGAAAAGGGTTTTTTCTCACCACTTAAGAGCAAAGAAGGAATTTTTCTCATGTGCTTGAGTCACGAAGGACTATGATTCAAGGGGATCTCAACAAAGGTGAAGAATGACTTCACGAAGGACTATGATTCAAGGGGATCTCAACAAAGGTGAAGAATGACTTTCATCTAGAGATTAAGTCCAAAGGAGGAAAGTGCAACGATACAATAAGAGGACAAAACCCAACAACTAGAAATTGAAGGACATATTTCTGGGTTGTCTAATGACAGGTACATATCAGGCAAGGCAACAACCATACAACAACATAGTTTGTTTTGTAGGTGGGCCAAGTCATACACACTAGAAAGATGGTTCAGGGTGTGTACATATGTGCAGAGCAGTGAACTCAGGGCACATACATACGTGTCAGACATGTGGTCTACGATGCGTACATACACTAGAAGTAGGTAACTCAGGGCACGTACATACACACTGGACTAGTGGTCTAGGGAACGCACATACACACTGGACTAGTGGTCTAGGGAACGTACATACACATTGTACATGGTGTATTGAACAAGTACAAATCGTATAGGGTCATATAGGAACAATGCAGTAAAGGTTTACTTTAGGGTCGGAGTTGCTAGGTTCATTATATTTGTATTTTTCCTCAATGGGCCATTTTCCCAGTAAGGAAGCCCTTGTAAGCTTTGATATTATTTTAATGAGAAGATGATTTGAATGACATAATTTCTATGTGCATGTGAAGTTTGGTTTCCATTTGCTTCCGCTATTTGTTATTTCTAGCCAATATATTTTATTCTGTGTTGTAATTTAATTATCAACAAGGAAAAACACAATGAAATAATCTATCTTAGGTGCTGGGGATTGAGATTTTTCAACACCGTTTGATGGGATTATGAGGCATATAATTTTTTGGGATATTTTTCAACACCGTTTGATGGGATTATGAGGCATATAATTTTTTGGGATACATGTAACACCCAAACCAAAAGAAAGCAAAATCATTCGGTGATCTAGGTGGACATCAATGGTCACCCACCTATTCCACTAGCTCAAAATACAGTTTCCATCTTGGCAGTTTTTTTACAGTTTTTTGGGTCCCAAACTTTTGGGCCTGTTTTGAGGCCCTAAACAACATTTTTTTTGATGTGGAAGTTCCCAATGGTTTCTATAGGATTGTATTGGGTCATTTGGAATGTGTACTCCTTGGATAGACCTTTCTAACGAAGTACTGAACGCCCCAAACGAAGATCGTATGCAAAAGTTACGACCTAAGGAAGTTGATGTATCAACTACCCCCATCGAGGCCCACAAACCTTTTGGATTTTCATCTTTCGGGGTTAGGGTTTTGGATATTTAGGGTTTTCTCATTTATGATTTATGTTAAAAAGGCCTTTGAGAGCCTTTTAGGGTTTTCTCATTTATGATTTATGTTAAAAAGGCCTTTGAGAGCCTCATTGTAATTGCTTTCTTGCGAATGAGCGTAGTCTTCACAACTCTTCTCAGAGATAAACTGCCACCATTCCAGTGAGCTCGTTTCACTCTGTATTTTTATATTTTTTGCATATTTCATTCATTAATAGAAATTGAGCATTATTGTATCTCTGTGTTTCTTGCAAAATCTCTGTGTGATTCTTTGTTATATCTCTGCCTTCATTTCTATCTCAACATAATCTAGATCGATGGTATTAGAGTAGTCTGCTCCTTGTCGTTTATTAGTGCATGTCCCTGATGAGGTTAGGGTATAGAGAGTTGGGTCTCAAGCAAGTTTCTTTTGAGCACAACTATCTCAATAATCCTCCCATGGCGGAAGAAAAGAGAGACGAGGGAGCAGGAGATCCTATTAAGTTATTGCTTGCGGATGTCCTCGCTCAACAGAGGAATGAGATGATGGATCATTTTTCCCAAATCCTTCGATCACTGATGACAACAACATATGCATCTTCGTTAAGTGACCACTTTGGAGGCATCAACCTCTTCAAGGTAAAAGTTAATTTTGATATTCCCATATTGGAAGGCTAGATAGATGCAGATGCTTTGGAAAAGTGGTTAAATATACTAGAAGTATATTTCTTTGTTCACAATTTTTTCAATAGGGAAAAGATTACCTTTGCGCTCCTGAAGGTTGTCCCCTATGTCAAACATTTGTGGGAAACTCGCTGTGAGAAAAAATACACATAGGATTTTGGAATATTTGGGGTTGGGCCCACTTGGGACTCTTTTATGGATGCCACCAAGGAACAATATTACCTTGTTGGAAACTACGACAACCAATACACGAGATGGACCACACTGCGTCAGGAGAGGGACCAAACAATGCCAGAGTTCTCAAATGCATTCCATACCTTGGGAACCAAGTTGAGTATTAGAGACTCCGAGTGACATTTGGTTCTAAAATACCATGGGGATCTACATAGGTACTTCAAAATAGAAATGGAGTTTCTCGACATCTCATCATTGGGAGACACTTATCAATATGTTGTCAAGAGCGAGCAAAAAATTAAGCATAGGAATAAGAAAGAGTTTGGATCTACGAATGCATCACAACAAAAGTTGGGCAAAGGAAACCCCAACACACAAAACAAAGAACAAAGTAAGGATGGGCATTCTCAAGACAACTAGTCTAATCCGCAAACCAAGAAGGGTAATGGGAATACGAAGAAAGAAACTAGGAAGTGGTGCGAGTTCCATAAAATCCCTTGGCACAAACACTGTTGAATGTCACTCGAAGCAGTCAGTACTGGCCGAGTTGAAATCCTCAGAGTCAAATCCAAGCTCTGACTCTAATTCAGAGCAAGACAAGGCGAAGTGGATCATTGATGTAGAACCTAGTGTCATAGTCGCTACCACCAAGATCCAACCAAACGAACGAAAATATATGGAGGAAGGTGATAACCTTTTTCACTCGCAGATGTGGGTGAAGGGTGCTCTGATACATTTCATTGTTGATAGTGGAAGAAAAAAGAACCTCATCTCAACAGAGTTTGTCAAACGGTTGGAGTTGTCGACAACACCACATCCACAACTATACAACATTGGGTGGCTCAACCAAGGACGAGATCTCCACGTCAGCCAGCAGTGCCGCCTGCCCTATGGCATCAATCCCTTCAAGGATGAGGTATTGTGTGATGTTGCCCCACTTGAAGTTTGTGATGTTCGTTTAGGTCAACCATATATGTGGAAACTTCATGTTATGTATGAGTCTATACCTTGTATTGTTATTGCTACCGTGGGAAGACAATTGTACAAGATACCAGAGGTAGCTCCACTTACCGCAATTTCTTTGGTCTCAGCTAAGTAGTGCAGGAAGGTTATCTCCCAGATTGGGAAATTTGTCCTCTTCATGATTCCGTCTTAGAGTGAGTGGAAGGTCGCGACCACATCCATGGCCTCTACACAAGGCTCCTCTACATAGCATAAGCAAGTGGACAAAGTCACAGAAGAATACCGAGACATATTCACCTCACCTACTGGGGTGCCTTTGCACTATCAGGTCAAGCATTCAATTGAGCTGACCCCTGGAATTCCTTTACCTAATGGGCTAGTGTATCAATGCTCTATCCTAGAAAATGAAGAAATCAAGCACTAGATTCAAGAGCTTGTCTAAAAAGGGTACATTCGACCAAGCTCCTCACCCCAAGAAATCCCAATCGTGCTCATACAAAAGAAAGGCGGGACCTGGCTATTGATATTAT
>CBVK0103117035.1:0-10563 GCA_900067695.1 Picea abies
GTTATGAGGGTTGGATTCCTCATTTATCAATTGGATCTGAGAACTACAAGTTGGGTCTTGTATCAGAGAGTTAGATCTCTCATATTCAGTTGAAGTTGAACATATTAAAGGAATAATTTTATTTGTGTTCATTCAAGCTAAATAAATAAAAGAATGATATTTTATCTACTTCATATTGTTTTTGTTATACATGTTTATGAATAATTAGTTGAACTTCATATATCTTATTCAATGAATTTAGTTAATCTATGAAATTGCGAAAAGTATCCAAAATTTCCAAAAACTAATTCACCCCCCCTCTCAATGTCAGTGTGTGTTTCAACAATGTTAAGTACCTGAATAAATCTGAAGATAAATCTCATAATAAACCCACAATATCAACAAGAAAAAACCAAACCATTCACCAAAATACTAAACACAAGAAATAGTCAAAACCCTTGAGGTAGGGNNNAACACAAGAAATAGTCAAAACCCTTGAGGTAGGGTAACACCATATATTACTCCTTAAGGAAGGAATGCACTCCTCAAGCAATTCTTGATACATTCGTAATATTATTCACTATTCTCCAATACATTTATTACACTTCTTTATATAGCATTTTCTATCTTCTAGGAACATTCTAGAGAAGAAATCTTCTAGAAATCCTATTTATTATATATATAACTACCATAGTGGGCCTTATTTAATAATATAGTGGACCTAGTCCACCTTAAATTGAATGGTCTCCACTAATAATACATAACAACATTCCAATTTGGTACCTCCCTAGGTACCCTATATTACATCCCTAGGTATACTACATTCCATCCCCCTTCACATGTTTCATCCTCGAAACACGGGAAGAAACCATACAATATGATTGACTAAGCAATGTAGCCAACTAGTACCAAGTATGACCATCCATCCATCCTAATGGGAGACGAACATGATGTCCAACTGATGTCTTTCCACCATGATCTTGATTTGCATGATGTCGGTGTTTCCATGGGATTGGTTCTCTCGCCTGATGTATTCCTATAGTTTTGGTAGGCGTCCATGCACCCCTTGATCAGTTGACTTTATGGTTCCATGTTGGTGCATAAATGTGTTGATGTTCACGCCCTTCCCTTGTTGACTTTTGTTTCTCTATATGATGTGGATGGCGATATACAACAACTGTAGGAATTTGTTCTTTTTTTAAAAATCTATAACAAATTGTGCCTTTGAGTCAATGACCTCCTTATCTTCTTGATTTTGTCCGTCTTGTAGTTTTTCTTCATCTCCTTTTGTAGATTTTTCCTCCGATTCAACTTTAGACTCAAAAATAACTTCTTTGATGGCCTCCATGGGTCCATATTTCTTACTAAGAGACACATCCCGCAATGTGGTTTTTTTTTTCTTATAACACAACTTCAAAAACTTATTTTGAACATTAATATTAATGGTACCCACTGATTCTATCCAAGGATATCCCAAAACAATATCCACTTCATCCATATCCATAGCATAAAAATATGAATGCAACACATATTTATCCATGGTAATATTCAAATCTTTAACAATTTGAACATTTTCACCCTCAACCTATGTTCTTTGAATATTGATTACTGTAACTTGCAATCTATTAACCAATTGAACATTGAGAAAATTTTGTTGGAAACTGGGGTTAATAGAAACAATGATATTTTCTTTATGAATATAACCATGAACTTGTAATATATATTTTCCACCTAAAAATAAACCCTTGGTTCTCTCTTCATCCTTACACTTTGTATGATACCACCTATCTAAGAATAGTTTTTCAAATTTTTCATCAGAGAGTGTCATTATTTGGGAATACTTAAGTGATGCCCACCAAATAGATGCATCAACTTGTATGTGTAAACTTACCAAACCTCCCCAATGTTCTTTATAATATGATAACTTATCTTATTTTATAATTTTTTCAATACTTGCGCCATCATCTTTTCCAGTAAAATACAACATTCTTGGAATAAATTTTCAACAAAAACTAGGGTGTAATTATTGCACAAATCGCGCGGCTTTTTCTGGAAAAACCCTGAAAAATTGTCGAATTTAAAATGTTAATAACTTCACTTCCCGGACTCCATTTCGGTTGATTGTTTTTTGAATTTGGGTATTTTTCCAAGAGGAAATCAAATATCCTATTTGTTTTTCAAAATTCAACTTAGAAAGATTCATGTCTAAACCTGAAGTGTGCCACCCTCTTTTTTCCCTAGAATTTTTTTTGCAAAAAGAGCCAAAAATCATTCGCTTATTTGGCTAAGAAAAGTGCTTTGATACCAATTTTTAAGTACCTAAATAGATCTGAAGATAAATCTCATAATAAACCCACAATATCAACAATAAAATACCAAACCATTCACCAAAATACTAAACACAAGAACTAGTCAAAACCCTTGAGGTAGGGTAACACCATATATTATTCCTTAAGGAATGAATGCACTCCTTAATCAATGCTTGATACATTCACAATATTCTTCACTATGCTCCAATACATTTCTTACAGTTCTTTATATAGCATTTTTTATCTTCTAGGAACATTCTAGAGAAGGAATATTCTAGAAAGCCTATTTATTATATCTAAATACCATAGTGGGCCTTATTTAATAATATAATGGACCTAGTCCAGAAGGAATATTCTAGAAAGCCTATTTATTATATCTAAATACCATAGTGGGCCTTATTTAATAATATAATGGACCTATTTCAACTTACATTAAATGGCCTCCACTATTACTAAATAACCACATTCCCATTGGGTACCTCCCTAGGTATACTACAAACAAGGACTACTGGTGGATCAATCCAAAATTGTTATGATATTGGATATAGTTTCCCCCACTTCTATTTGGGAGTTGTGTGCCACCTTGGGTCACATAGGGTATTACAGGAAATTTATTCAAGGTTATGTGAAGATTGTTTCACTTCCTTAGAAACTACTGTGCAAAGATATGAAGTACCTCTAGACACAAGAATGTCAGGAAGCATTAGATACACTAAAGGATAAGTTGGTCACCATGTTGATCTTGGTATTTCCAGATTGGTCCAAGATATTCCATGTTCATTTTGACACCTCCTCCATTTCTCTAGGAGAAATCCTCACACAACCTGGCGAGGGGAATATTGATCATCCAATTCATTTTTCCAATCACAAGTTATCCAATTCCAAGAATAATTATAGAACAAGGGAGCATGAGGGCCTGGCTATGGTATATGCATTTCAATTGATCATCCAATTCATTTTTCCAATCACAAGTTATCCAATTCCAAGAATAATTATAGAACAAGGGAGCATGAGGGCCTGGCTATGGTATATGCATTTCATAAGTTTTGGCACTATTTTCTTGGAACCCCCTTCAAGTTCTTTACTCATCACTTGGTGCTCAAATATTTTGTCAAAAAGCTATTGTTGGGGTAGAGAATATGTTGATGTATTTTTCTCTTCCAAGATTTTGAATTTTAAGTGATTGTCAAGGTGGGAAAATATAATGTAGGATGGGACTACCTGTTGAGGATCAAGTCTGGGGAAGCAGGTGGTATCTTAGATGATGAACTCCTAGATGCAAAACTCTTTCAAGTAGAGGCAGTTCTAGATCAACTTGTTGAGATCATTGAATTTCTCTCCACGGGACAATCACCAATCGAGTATACATAGGCCCAACATTTCCAATCAGTGACCCATAGTGCAAACTACCAAGTAATTGCTGGATAATTATACAGGCTCAGGGCTGATGGTGTTTTACATAGGTGTTTCTTATAACATGAATGAGACCTAATTTTATATGAGGATCATGAGTTAATTGCATGAGGTCACACCATTGAAAAATCCACAACACATAAGGTGTTGTGCGCAAGATTATGGTGGTCATCAGTGTTTGCAGATGCCAAGGAATATTGTAAATGGTGTGACATTTTCCAACGCATTGAAAATCCCTCCTATAGAGATGAATTACCTTTATTTCCCATTACAACATTGGATTCATTTTGTAAGTGGGCCATTGACTTCATGGGACCAATTATTCCTTAAGCGCACTGTATAGTTGTGTGTTACATTAGCACGACCACAAAGTATTTGACATGACGGTCCGAAGTGGTGTCTCTCACGAATTTTACTGCAGAAATGAATACATGTTTTATATTTGAGAATGTGATTACTAGATTTGGGTGCCCATATGTGTTGATCAGTGATCAATGCATGCAATTTTTGAATGATACTATATGTGAGCTCACTCAAGAGTTCATGATCCATCACCAAAAGAGCACCCCCTATCATCCACAAGATAATGGTATGGTTGAAGCATTTAATAATATTTTAGAACATGCCCTAACCAAGGTTTGTAATGTGTAGAGTGGTGACTAGGATCAACACACTTTAATAGTACTATGGGTATATAGAACAACTTGTAAGAGGTTTAGGAAGCATACCCACTTCGGGTTAGTCTACATAAAGGAGGTTTTCATGCCACTAGAGTTCAATGTTTCGAGTTTTTATATTGTCATGGCCACCTAGATTTATGATGAATAGTCACTTCAGTAGCAGTTAGATGATCTCATGGAGTTGGAAGAGGATCATGTTATGGCGGGATTCAGCCAATTCATAGAGAAGTAGAGACATAAATCATGGAACGACCGCAATATGTACCACAAAATTTTGCAGTCGGGTTATTTGGTGTTGTTATATGATAAAAAAATATTCAAACACCCTATCAAGTTATGCATGCAATGGTTGGGACCATTTTTCCTAGTCTACATCAATGAAACTGGAGCAACAAAGTTGGCCACACTACAGAGTCAACCACTCAAGGGACTTGTCAATGACAACCAATTGAAGTCATATTTTGGCCCGCGAGGGTCGAATGCAATCCGAAAGTGTCAATCAATGTAGGAGTTAGTGTATCATAGGCATAATGTAGTGTACGAAGTAGAAATGAAGGTACAAAGTCAACATAATTGAAATTTTTTAGCAACATAGGACATGTTCCAGTTACAGAGGTGGATAAGATAAGTTGACAGGTCCACAGATTCCCAATATTTCCAATCACAAGTGAAGTTATTAGCAATGTACAATGCATTAGATAAAAAAAGGGGATCACATGGGAGTGACATGATCTACATGGAGCTACGCAACATTGAAGGGTCAAGTAATCTGATTTGACTAGATCACAAGAGGTATGGGTACACTATCAATTATGACGCCACATTCCAAAAGGAACATCATAAATATGGTGGATCGATACTATTATCAACCACCTCATTGTAGATTTTAACGGTGCACAATTAATTACTGCAAATAGATTCTTAATAAAAATATAAAATATACAATGGCACACACACATTACATAGAGATTTTCCTTGGAAACCCAAACTGAGAAAACCAACAACCTGTTTAGAGATGCACCTCTAATATTTTATTCATAATCATTTTCATTGTTTATATTACAATACAATACAATATATATATAGGATCCCACGACATCCAAACCCCTAATACATTGACCTATATTAGTCAAAAACCCTATTTCCTTAATCATAATTAGAAAACCATTGACAAAAACATGTGTCGAAAAACCACCAAAAATGAACACAAAAAACACCAATGTTTTTTTTTGGAGGGTTCCGCCCCCTACCTCCCCTTTCTCCCATATCAGTGTACAATACATGGGAACAATCTTGCAAATAATATAACACAAACCCAACATTCTCTCACTTGTTGTTTTCTTTTCATACAAGGGGTTACAAGATTACATTGTCAATAATCCATGGCATCAATTCCCATTGTTTCTCTACAGCAAGAGAACTTCTTGGTGCTCACAAACTTTGTCAATGAATCTGCAACATTCTTCAAAGTGTCCACCTTCATCAACAACAACTTCTTGTCTTCAACCATGTCTCTCAAAAAGTGATATTGAATATCAATAAGCTTTGTATTTGAATAATAAGTTGGGTTCTTCACCAAGAATATTGAACTTTGACTATCACAATCTATCATTGCAGCATGATCTACCAACCCCATACATGAACACAATCTTTGTAACCATTCTTCTTATTTGCTTGCATGAGTGGTTGCCATGTGTTCAACTTTTGTAATTGATAGTGTCACTACTACATGTTTCTTGGTCATCCAACTAATTGCTCCTCCAAACATATTAAACACAAATGCACTTGTATATATTCTATGATCTAGATCTCCAACCCAATCTACATCAACAAACCCATGTATTCCCAATCCTTGTCTTCCTTGGTAGGACAATTCATAACCAGTAGTGTCACGAAAATACTTGAAAATCCTCTTTATTGTTGTCCAATGTTCCTTCTCTGGTTTTGACATATACCTGCTCAAAACTCCCACTGCATGTGCAATATCCTATCTAGTACAAACCATTACATACATCAAATTTCCAACCGCGTTGGCATACAAAACACGATACATGTCCTCTTCCTCTTCTTGTGCTTTGGGACACTGATCTACAGATAACTTTACTCCTACAAGAATAATAACTTTGACCAACTTACATTCCTTCGTATTAAACCTTTGCAATATTGTCTCCACATATTTCCTCTAATTTAACCAGAGTTTCTTGTTTGCTCGATCTCTTTTAATTTCCATGCCCAAAATGAAATTTGCAGCACCCAGACCATTCATGTCAAATTTAGAGGACAACTAAATTTTCACATCCTAGATAATCTCCTTGTCATTTCCTATCAATAACATATCCTCCGCATACAAGACCAAATAAATAAGATGATCGTCGATTAATTTGAAATAATACAGTGGTCTGCTCTGCTCCTTGGGAAACCAAGTTTCAACATATAAGGATCAAAATTTTGATACTGCATCCTTGGTGATTGCATTAACCCATAAAGGGAATTTTTCAATGTGCATGCTAGCTCTTTCTTTCCCTTCACATCAAATCCTTCTAACTACTTCATGTAGACTTCTTCTTCTAGATCCCCATGTAATATTCCTTGCCTGGGTTATACAATTTTTCCTCAAAATTTGGTTGGCAGATTTTGTCAAACAATTCAGTGACAATTTATGACAGCAATCTATTTAGTAGTTGGGATGATATAACAAGCAATTTGTATGGGTTTGTATTACCAGAGAATATATGTTGATTTAGATGTTCTATGAACCCCAAAATAAATGTTAACGCAGTACAAGTTATTGTTGCACTTTATTAATTCAACGGCTAAGAATACACTTGTAACAATAGCAACAATACACATCAAATACAACATAGAAGAACCTGGAATGTAAGATTTGTAGATGTCCTTCGAAATGTCTATGATCAAGTGGTGGGACAGAGTTATATCAGTAGCAATAAAGTCAATATGTTGCCTTCTTATGGTGATTTCTAGCCACTAGAATTCAGTACACAATCTCCCCATAAAAGTGCGCCCTAAGCTGAATATATAGCTCATGTGTATGACGTCAACCCAACCTCTAATCTTATCAAAACGGTAAACAGATGATAGCAGCAAATAAAAACACCTTCTTCTTATTCAACTCGGCCAACAATGGAGGAATATCGATCCCCAAGTATAAATAGACTTTCCTCTATGTTGATATCTTAGTTCTGGGTAGTGTATTGTTTCCTGCCACCAAGGTATATGCCCAGCATCAACATAACATGCCCAGAAGAGGGAGACCCAACCCCCACACTTATATTTTCACCTTCTGAAAGGAGATATGCACCCAGCCTGTATAGATCACGCCCTGGGCCAGGGATACGACCCCAACATTGGTATTTTCGATTTCTGCAATGAGATATGCGCCCCTGAGGTAATGGGTATGCCCCACAAAAGTAATAAATCGCCCAACAATATGAGGAATCGCTCAAGCTGTCTTCAACCCAGCAAAACGAAGGAGGAAGTCACCCAAGTAAAGAAAAAACGCCCAGCGGTGAAATAAACTCGTCCTCCTTGATTAAATCGATCCCCAGGCATCCATATTAACTATCGAATGAAGGAACTCAATCCAGTGAAGTGCACTGAAGAAATCCGAAGTGACTTCTTCCTCAGATCTGACTAGGGTGTATAGTTTCAACATCGAAACCAGAGATAGATGAAGGGTTTCCAAAAACCCTAGACTCTTTCCTCAAGATCTCTCAAAATCAATTTTCCAAATTAGTGAATGCAAGCATGAGGGGCGCCTCCTCTTTTCCCCTCTTTTATTCCTTCATTGAATTAACTCTCGTTCACTTTACTTTTTTTATTTTCTTTTAAAGTCACTTTATGCTTGCACACTTTATAATTTTTAAGTGACTTTCTCTTGCCTAAGACCCATGTCTTCCTTTTTCCCATTTTCACTTTATAAAGTCATTTCCTAGGAAAAAGTTGAGTTCCCTATGTAACTTTTCTGACTTAGCCTACAAGAACCAATTTAGACTAGCGGAACCATTCCTTATGCTTCCTAGGCCAACGGGGACATTACAGTCCTCCCTGCCTGAGATTGTGTCTCCTCACGCAACTGTAATCCAGTATGTTGCAATATCTGCTCTCCTTCCCAAGTAGCATCCTCGATAGGTAGATTTTTCCATTTCATCAGGTACTCTTTAATGCTCATGTTCCTTAATTTTCGCTCTTTGGTCTCCAACACCTCCTCCGAATTTAGAATCAATTGCCCCTCCTCATCCAATGGTGGAAGCTCTGTAGAAATGAAATCATGTTGTCCCACTACCTTCTTGAGGCATGGAACATGAAAGACATTATGTATCTTACACCCCTCTGGAAGCTCTAGCTCATAAGCTACTTCCCCGACTCGCCTCGAAATCCTATAGGGACCCGACTCACCTCGAAATCCTGTAGGGACCATAGAATTGTGGCTTCAATTTCACTGCCCCTTTCATTTTCAAGGATGATTGCCTATATGGATGCAAGTGAAGATATACCAAGTCTCCCACCTCGAAACTGCGCTCCACTCTATGCTTGTCGGTGTACATCTTATGTTGATTTTGTGCCAGTTGCAGGTTATCTTTGAGAGTTCGCAAGATGTCTTGACTCTCCTGAATCCAATATTTGGCTTTGGGTGCCCGGTTGTCCCCAAACGCTCGATCCACAAAGGTGGTGGTGTCATAACCATACAAATCTTTGAAAGGTGTCATCCTGATCAACATGTGATAAGTGGTGTTATAGCAATGTTCACCCAAGTGCAACCATTTGATCCACGCCTTATGTTGCCCCGACACATAATTTCTCAAATACCCCTCGGGCCATTTGTTCACAATTTATGTTTGCCCATCAATATGAGGGTGATAACTAGTACCAGACGTTAATTTTGTCCCTACGAGTCTGAACAACTCCTACCAGAAGCCCCCCATTAATCTATTGTCTCGATCACTTAAAATTGTCTTGGGCAGTCCATGCAGCCGAAATACCTCTCTAAAGAACAACTCTGCTACTTGTGTTGCAGAGTATTTGGACGATATGACAAATAAATGTGTGAACTTAGTAAGCCTGTCAACCACCACGTAGATACAATATTTCCCATGTACCAGAGGCAGCCCTGTGATAAAATCCATCGAAATGCTTTCCCATTTTTGTTTAGGAATGGGAAGCGGTTGGAGCAATCCTGCTGGATGGGTATGTTCCACCTTGTTTTGCTGACAGATGTGGCACTCCCGTAAAAAATTAAATACATCCATCTTGAGGCCCTTTCAAGCGAACCTCTCTTGAATTTGTATATAAGTCTTCAGGTATCCTGGATGACCTGCCAAAGGAGAAGTATGGGCTACATGCAGAATTTTGTCTTTCAACTGGGATTCTAGTACTAAATAGATTCGGTCCTTATAATATATGATGTCGTCAATAACCCTGTACCTGTCATCAAAGACTTGACCATCAAGTATCTCACAAGCAAACCTGTTTTTGGAGTATTCTACCAATGGAAGTGCCTTCCATTCCACTGAAATCTCTATGAGAGAGAGAGTAGGTACCCTCGATAGGGCGTCAGCAACCACATTATTTTTGCCTTTCACATACTCAATTTTCAAATCACAGGCTTGGATTTTACTGATCCATTTTTGTTGCCGCTCGCTTAGCTCCTTTTGCTCCATGAGGAACCTCAAGCTATTGTGATTAGTATTTACCTTTCACTTGTTCCCCACCAAGTACTGTCGGAATTTGGTCAAAGCATGCATTATGGCCAACATCTCTTTTTAACCAGAGTTTCATGTTTTCTCGATCTCTTTTAATTTCCATGCCCAAATCAAAATTTGCAGCTCCAAGATCCTTCATGTCAAATTTAGATCCTGGATAACCTCTTTATTGTTTCCTATCAACAACATATCATCCACATATAAGAGAAAATAAATAAGATGGCCACCAGTCGATTTTAGAGACACACAACGATTATGTTTTCTCCTTGTGAAGTCAAGTCCGAACATATAAGTATCAAATTTTTTATACCAAATCCTTGGTGATTTTTTTAACCCTTACAAAGACTTTTTCATCGTTCATACCAACTCTTTCTTTCCCTTCACAACAAAGTCTTTTGGCTTCTTTGTGTATATTTATTCTTCCATATACCCATGTAGGAATGTTGTCTTCACATCCATCTG
>CBVK0103117098.1:0-10232 GCA_900067695.1 Picea abies
TATTTAATCTTGTCCATACAAAACTGATTAAGTACTAAAAACATATTAAATGTGCTCATTATCAATAGGTGTACACCTTTCGACCTAAAGATTTTAAGAATAATACATTCTAAACATTTTTAATTTTTAGTTTTTAATTAGTTTTGACTAAAATTTGGTGAGAAATTTAAAAAGATAGTTTGAATTGCAGATTTCAATGATTAAAATTATATATTTTTGATACTTGTTTTTAGAAGCTGAATTGATTTATGTATTTAAAAATACAATTTGAAAAATGTAACTCATTGTCAAATTTCAATAACCATTACTCAAAAAAGTAAAAAAATGTAAAACTTGTATACTACATAATTAAAAATAATGATATTTAGAAAAATGCAAGACATTAATAAATTTACCATTGGTTAAACTTCGACATCCCATTGTAATCGTACATAAAAAGATCCAACATTGAAAAGAGTGTGAAGATGGGTTATAGCTATTATTCTCTTGATCCGTTAAACTGTTCAACTTCGTAAACAATCAATCAATCAATAAAATTGCAACAATAACAAAGACCAATTTTTAACCCCGTCTACTATTCATTCTAAACACACGTTTGTTGTTTTCTGTACCTGAGCTCTAATCATCAGTGTGAACTGAAAATTGCAATTAGGTTTTGTAAAATCTCACTTTTTATCATCAGCTTTAACCGGTTATAAAATAGCGTCTGAGAAAAGCAAGAGGATTCTTAGGGCCATAATATATGCTCAAAGACATTTCAAACTTATGTTAGTCTGCCAATATTAATTTTGCCTTCTACCTGTGTATGGAAAAAATCCGTGGTGATGTCGCCTTTCACATCGAAGCCTTACTCAAGCACATGACGCGTCCCATTCTCAGAACAGTCAAATTTATCCGGGATACGGGATGTCAAGCACGTTGCGACGTTGTCATACACTTACAGGATGGGAAAAATTCCAGAAGGTAGCGAAAGCAAGGCTTCTGGAAGGCATTTCAAAAGCAGCCGGTCACATTTGAAATTGATGGGATGGTCAGCCTGACTGGCCGCTCGGCAGCCGGCGATATCCCCAGCGTTCCTTTCGGACCACGAATGGTAGCGGTTTTTTGTTTCCAATGGTTGTTTTAATGATATAACAACATCCCTGAAATGTTCGTATCGGCAATTTCGCGCAAATGCGGCGTCCTTGCACATGTCTTTGATTTTGAATCGGAACTATGACGTATGCTCACACGCCATCTATTACGGGCCTTCGAGAACCGAGAATACGAGGAGTCGTCTCCAATAATAAAATCGCACATTCCACGGGAATAGCTCGTTGGATATCTGAGGAAAAACGGACAGAGTTCTTGGTCTACACGGCAGCGCCAGATCTGACTGACCTAATTAAGACGGCCAGTGAAGACGCCCGGAGCAAATTCTATACTTATTTGGCCTCCAAGACACGGGATGAGTTCCTTCAAAGTGAATGAGTTATAGTTCTTCTCCGCCCCATACGACGCGGGAATCGGTGATAAATTCAGGTGGTTTCTTCTTGAATACGATCGATCTTTGATACGCTGTTCCTGAAGAATTGGTTCGTAACAGAGGCGCCACAACGGGTAAATCTATGGAGGCTGAAAATATGCGAAATAGTAGTTTTTACAAAAGCCATTACACCGAGGAAATGGCCGCGGCTATCAAGGCAGGAGAGATATCTGTGACCAGCACAGCCTTGCCCCAGAGTTTAAGCACCGCGTCTTCCTTGCCAGGTACGATCGGACGCTTGTCTCAAGAGGGAGCAACGGGAAAGATAAGTAAGAAACGATCGAGAGCATCCAGGCGGGCACATACGACGGTGCTCAACACTGACAAAGCCAATTTCAAGACCATGGTGCAGCACTTTACTGGAATAACGTCTGCCAACATTGCTGCAAATACTTTGTCCCCTAAATCCGAGAGCTTCGAAGATTATTTTCTGTCGAAATCTATGCCAGCAGATCATCAACAATATTCATCTGCGCGCCCTAAATCTCTCGATGTTAATAATCCCCCTTTTGCCTTCTATGCTTCTCACCCTCAGTCTGTATATCTTCCGAACTTCCCATTTGCTGAGAAGGGTTCTACGGGGATGATACCGAATTTCTTTAATAGCAAGCCTCTTATGGCTAATAATTCTCAACGGCAGGGAATGGCTGATTTGAGCTCTGCAAGTTTATGGGAAGAAGTACTAGGAATGGACCTTCCCGCTTCAGGGCTATATAGAAATATGTAATACTGATGGAAGTTTACTAGGGTTTCCCTTGTTCTTTCCATTATGGTTGCACAGGGCTCTGGAACGACCAGAAATATTGTTATAATGAAGCAGGTGACTAATGGATTACAAATCATTTTGTTATTTAAATTTGGATTGGTTGGTGAAAAGAGCAGTATAGAACAGCCATGATGTGGGCTGGAGAGATAGGCGCATCCTTCATACACATATCTGGTTTGTAGCCCCTGGTCTTAATGTCATAAGAGCGAGTGGATTGGTATTTATATATCCCAAGCTTCCGTTTTGTAACCTACACCTATGAATTGCAAAATATGTTAATTACCATACGGGGAAGCTCCATCGGGTCTGGTTATGTCAGCCGAAGATAATCTCTTTTCGGGGAAGCTCCATCGGGTCTGGTTATGTCAGCCGAAGATAATCTCTTTTCTCTTTCTTTACATTTTTATTTTCTGTTCTTTGAGTCTGTCAATTTAGGCTAGAATTCCACCACGTAATGCTGAAAACATTTAAATGGAAAGAATAAATCTAGACGAGTGTCTATTAAGCTAGAGAAATTGATAATAAGGTTCATGTGATCCTTCCTGACAACTACTGGGACAGAGGTACTCTAATCGATAAAACGTGAAGATTTCAGTTTTTACATAACTTGTTGATATTGCATAGTAAGAACGTCAAAACATACATATTTCACAGCTTTGTTACCAAATATGGGGTATTAGTCATTTCAGTATGAAAATTCAATTCTAATTTGATATGGCAGTGTTATGGTAAAAGATCAATTCGATTCGTCAAATCTTGACTCTCAGATTTCCATTTATGCAATCCTACTCTGGGTGTCCATCGATGTCCAAGCTATTATATTCGGACAAGGGTATTATATTCCTCCATTTCTGCAATTTGATTATGGATGTTTCTTTCTAATTCTATTTATCATATTCTGCAATTGGATTACGTGTCCAGTTCACTGAAATAACCCCGCAATTCGACAACAATTTTCTTAATAAAATAAAATAGAAAACAAAGATCGTTTGTTGCTGCTATCTCACTGAAGTGATTAACTCCGTGCTTGCTTAAGTGGTTTTTTCACGTATATAACGGGTTGATAAATGGAGAATATATCATTTTTGATAAATGCATAGTAAGAACGTCAAAACATACATATTTCACAGCTTTGTTACCAAATACGGGGTATTGGTCATTTCAGTACGAAAATTCGATTCTAATTTGATGCGGCACTGTTATATTAAAAGATCGATTCGATCCGTCAAATCTTGACTCTCAGATTTTCATTTATGCAATCCTATTCTGGGTGTCCAAGCTATTACATTCGGACAAGGGTATTATATTCCTCCATTTCTGCAATTCGATTCTGGATGTTTCTTTCTAATTCTATTTATGATATTCTGCAATTGGATTACGTGTCCAGTTCACTGAAATAACCCTGCAATTCGACAGCAATTTTCTTAATAAAATAAAATAGAAAACAAAGATCGTTTGTTGCTGCTACCTCGCTGAAGTGATTAACTCTGTGCTTGCTTAAGTGGTTTTTGCACGTATATAACGGGTTGATAAATGGAGAATATATCATTTTTGATAAATGGAGCATATATCATTACTGTGACATAGTTTTTTTTTTTTTATTTATTTATTTTTTTTTATTTTTTTTTTTATTATTATTAAATTTTTTTAATATCCTTTGCCACATTTTTTTTTAAAGTATCATCTGGTATTCGAATATAGGATTTGCTTTAGTGATAAACTGTTAAGCCACTCTTGTAATCAAATCACAGAGTAACTTTCTTTTTCTGCAAAAACATGTTGTCAATGGGCAGTGACAATAATCATCTGGGAGTAAGAATAGTCATCATAGGTTGGTATCTGTTACAATAGGTTGTTATCTGTTACAATTGGTAGTGAGAATAGTCATCATTGTTTGTTAATAGTGAGAATAGTCATCATTGTTTGTTATCTGTTAATTTGTAAGCTAACTCATCAATTCTTATCTGTTAATGTAGGTTGACTCATCAGTTGTTATCTATGTAGGTTTATTCATCATGGTTACTCAAGGAAAATTAAACCTCATTAAATGAATTGCTCGTAGTTTGTAATGGGTATATATATTCCCTTTCTAAAGATTTTTGGGTTTTGTAATATTAACCTGTTTACTTAATTCTATGAAGATGAGTTGTTAGCCAATCAAAAATAGTTTTAAGTATTACTCAAGGATCAAAAAACTATTTCAATTTAAATAGCATGTACTATAAAACCAGTTTTGTAATTAAAGTTAAGCTATCTCCAATAAAATCATATGCTTTCTAGCATCTAGCTTTAAAACCAATATCATTATGTTCTTAACTAAATTATCTAAAATAAAACAGTATGATTTCTAATAGAATTCAACCTTAATACTATACTATTACTAAAATTAACTTTCTCTCAAATAAAAGAAATAACATACAAACCATGTGGCATGCTATGCAATAAATAAATAAAATGACTTGACACTATATAAAACATAAGTTTGGAGTAATAATTATGTGTATTTAAAAAAAATAAAAAATTATAAAACAGTTGAAACTTGTAATAATGTCAATAGGCTTTTCTTTTAGAACAGAGTATGGAAGTATGAAAAAAAAAGATATAATTTCTTCCAGTTTGAATTGACATATATTCTTTTTATATATATATAGAAAGAAAAAAAAAATATGAAACTTAAACAATCTTATACTATCTGAAATGTAAGGAAGACTTACATAAAATTATAAGTGATATACAATTTGTAAAGCATTATAAGTATGAACACTTAAGTTTTGAAATTATAATATTTTTATATTGTAATTGTTTTTCTTCATTGTCAAATCCATAATCTGTTTTTTTTTACCTTGGATGTCTTCAACACAGCCAAAAATTTCAAAGTGTTTTCATGTTTAGTCTTTTGTTTTAAATCTTATAAGCAAGGCATTTATCCACATGCAAGAAAGATGCTACATGTTCAATTTCCATTGGAAATCTTAAACACAAGCGAAAGTATTTTGTTTATCAATCTATAAGAACATCGATTATCTAAACTAAGATCAAATCGAAAATGGACAGTGTCTTTTTTTTCTGGACCGTGTCTCATCCTTTGCAGACAATATTGAAATATTTGTTTCACTACTTTAACCAATCTCATCACTAATAGGTGAGTAAATCCCACCAGTTGTTGCACCTTCAAATAAGTCGGCCTTGATCAGACACTTTTTAAAACCGTGCTTGAAGGGGTTTGGATTTGGCAAAACAATTCACAAACTCATATCTGTTACTTTTATAAATATAAGGAAACACAGTTTTTATTCATCGTGGTTTTGGATCAACAACTTCCTTTTGTGGTGTTTGTTTATAATTATATATTAAATTTTGTGTTGTTTGGGTTGTGATCAGTTGGTGGGACTTTACCATGAGAATTATCAAACCTACAATTATATAAATTGGAATACTTCTACATCAAATTAGAGACACAAGTATTTTTTGCATTTGTTTTCTATTGCTTTTGGAATTGATGTCAGTATATGAGGGGGCTTTATTAGAAGAATATATTATATAATATATTCTCCTAATAAAGGCTCCGCTTTTGGAATTACACCATACATGTTTTTATATTGGTTTTGTTTGATACAAGAATATAAATTGTGAATTATTGAAAATTTAACTATTAATAAGGAGATAGATAATAATAATAATGAAGATGTAAGAAGTCAACAATGACAATGGGTTAGAAGAAAGGTATTGAATTAAATGCAACAATTCATTAAAATTGAAAAAGAAGAGATGAGGATATAAAAAAAAAAAAGTGAGACAGATTGCGACGACAACAAATGATTGAGGATCAAAGGGAAGAAGAACAAAGAAAGGATTGTGAAAGAAAAATAATGCAACTGCAAAGAATGAATGAGGATCAAAGAGAAGGAGAATGGAAAAAAGATTGCAATTGCAGAGAATGAATGAGGATGGTAGGAAAGAATGTATAAGTCAAAATAGAGATCAAGTAAGAGCACATTGACAAAGACAATGGAGAGGTGGTTTCATATGAAGATGAAGTTATTGCACTAATTTTTTTTGTGAAAAAATTGATAAATTGGACCATATTCAAATGTGTCATGTGTATGAGAAGTCATATCCTAGGATTCAAGTGGTGACTACTAATATATGTCCAATGTGAATGAAATGTAAAAGAGAAGGTACCAGTCATATATTTTCATCTCAAATCCATATGAGTCGAGGGTTGCAACGAGGGTTGCAACCTTTGGTCCTTGCAAGTATTACACAAGTTGAAGAGATATTGATAGCATGAGCTAGTCCATTTTTGTAGGTAATGCATTCAATAGGTGGGAAATACAAATATAGGGTACACATCATCAATTTTCCTCAATAGGTTAAATATGTTGTCAAGAAATCACCTTGACATATTAAAGATGTGGATTTAATGATCTACAAAAAAATCTCATTGAGGATCAATCTGTGATTTCACTATTAGAAAGAGAAAAGTGATGGATGCATTATTGTATAATATTAAGAATGATCTTATTATCATGGTGTTGAAATTGATAACCATTTCCTTGATGCGTTACTAGAAAATGCAATAAATGTTTCACATATGATTAATTCTATTGTATTACCATATATGGGCAATGACATGGGTTTTGTAACGTTTGAAGGGATTCCAAGTTGTGAATATGTTTTAGAATATTGTGAGACAATTTCTTTTGTTTTCCTTGATGCATTACTAGAAAATGCAATAAATGTTTCACATATGATTAATTCTATTGTATTACCATATATGGGCAATGACATGGGTTTTGTAACGTTGGAAGGGATTCCAAGTTGTGAATATATTTTAGAATATTGTGAGACAATTTCTTTTGTTGCAAGGCCTCCAAATGCACCTAAGGAAATTTAACTTATTCAAGTTTCGGTAGATAATCCTAATAGAGCAGCAAGCCACCTATACGGTGAATCTATAGATGTGATTAATTGTCCTACATTCCATTCATCTCTTATAAATGTTATAACACCAAAGGTTTATTTGATATGGCATTTCCAACATTGGTCCCTAAAGGTGAAGGTGATTGGTTACAACCACAGATGAGAAATGAGCGTCTTAATGAGTATGGAAAACATCTTCTTAGATATCCTGATAACAATTTTGGGAGGTACAGTCTGTTTAGATAACTTCTACTTAATATTATCATGAAACATCATGCTCAATATTCCTCTGCAACTTTTATTAAAAAAATATGATAGAACTACCTACAGTAGTTGATGAGTTATGAGAACATTTACAAAATATTCCCATTTCTCGACTTGCAAATAGTTTAATGAGATTTGATATTGTACTAAGAGGAACATGTGCATATTGGACCAAGTGTCGTGCATGATAATGTGACTTGTTTCAACAGACTGGTTGTCCCACAATATTATTCACACTAAGTGCAGTAGATAGGCAAAAGACAAATTTGCATAAATTGATGCCAAGTTATTTCTCTGCAAATCTAGAGTAAGAAAATAAATGGACATGTCAAAATGTGATCCTCATATCATAGCAAGTTATTTGCATTTGAGACAAACATTGTTTCAAGATGATATTTTTTCAAAATTCCACTAGGCTACACATTTTTGGTGTTGTTATGAATGGAAACATCATAGATTTCCACATGTGCATGGGTTTCTATGGCTAAAAGATTCTCCCAATATGGACAGATTAAATTGGGATGACCTTGTTCAACTTAGATTTGCAAAATAATATTTTGATAGGTTTTTGCATGCTATCAATCCATGGAATCAATATCAAATAAATATGATGATGATCATCCCTACTTAAAGGAAACTCAACAAATATTTCAATCTAATCCAATGATGTACTATGAAGAAATTTTTAATTGTGTTGAGTGCCACATAACATGAAATGAGAAATCATGCCTTTGAAGGAAGGGTGGAAAATTGGTCCGTTGATATAAAGCACCATGGGAGCTATGTAAGATGTCAAAACTTTATGTTAATGAAACTAGAGAAAAAAGGTATGAATCTACATGAAATGATGATAGTAAATATGAATAATCATGGAACAATGATGATGTGGTAGGAAAATATAGACTAGAAACATGTTCTTTCTAATAGTGTGGTCATTAATTACATAGAAAAATTTGCAGCAAAAGGATAAAAAAGATCAAACAACTTCTATGATATGTTGACATGTATATCTTCTATTCAAAATCCAAATGAACTAGAAGCACATGCATATAGGAATTTGTTTTTCACAACCATCATTGATAGGGACACAAGAGCACAAGAAACATGCCATTTTATTTTGGAACTTCCTCTTTGCAAATGTAGTCGCCAATTTTCGGTTATAAATGTTGGGGTGAATTTTTTCAAGCAAGTGAAAGTTGATACAGATAATGGCCATAATGAGAATTATTTTATTAATGCATATACTAAGAGACATATGAATATGGTGGACCTTTCATTGATAAATGTTGCTAGATCTCGGTTATATGAAAAATGTCAACATGGTGATAAATGGTTACCATGAAAAAACGCATCCATTGTATTGGTGTTTCTTAAGTTTAGTCTATCTCCCCCTTGTGAAAATGATAATTTTTTGGAGTTTTTTTTGTATGAGTTGGTATTGCACAAGCCATTCCATGATTTTCATATAGATATAGGTACTACAACTAATGAAATCATAGAAAATTATGAAAATTTTCATTACAACCATTGGCATGTTGATCATAATCCAAGATCTCCAAAGGATCCACCTCAATATGGAGATGATTATGAAGATTTTTTGAATGTGCAGATAGATTCTAGATAACATGAGTGGGAGATTGTTTAAGGTTTGTATAAGAATAAGTTTATAATTCCAATGAATTTGACATTATTGGATTTAGGGACCATGATTTTATGGAAAATTTAAGATCTAACTTTGTGGATGAAGACACATCAAATCGTGTAGTGAAATTCATATCCTAGAAGTGAAAAGTGAATGAAATTGGTATTACTAAAAATTTAAATAATTATTCAGTTGAAATTTTAGGGGGAAAGCATAAATTGGCATATAATAAAATTCTTGAACATTATAGAGGAGGAGATTGTAGGAAACCCTTACATATGATTATCCAATGGATAGTAGGTACTGTAAAAGTATTACCTCATTGGAATTTTTAAACATGCCTGGGAAAGTGAATGCCTTCCTCATAAGATGCCTTTTTTTTCTTTTGGCCCCTATCAAGGTTACAATTTTCAACATATATGCATCGACTATACACTATGCACTTCATATACTAGTAAGGGACATGACCAATTTACAAGGGTGATATTTGATTGCCTTACAATAGGAGATGAGACATTTCAAATACATCCTTATAAATAAAATGATTTATATAGGGAGAAATTTGTTAACACAAATTAATGTTGGACTTCATCAATATTATCCTAAAAATTATATTGTTCCTTTTGGAGGTAGATCAATTATATTGGTAGGGGATTTGGTACAACTAGATCATGTTATGGATATACCTACATATTCATGTGAAGGTCATGCTAAATAAATATGGAATTTATTCACAATTTTTGTAAATCTTAATACAATGTTCAACGAACATGGACTAAGTAACGATCAAAAACATTTTCAGCATCTTCTAATGAATGTTAGAGATGAAATTCCAATTGTATAAGACTGTAAATTACTAATGACATGTATAGATACCAATATGGATGGTTCCTTGGTGAGTGCACAAAGTTGGTGGACGACAAAGTGGAAATGGGGTGATGAGGAATGCAGACGTGTTTCTAGGAATGCACATGCATTCTTGATGTGATACGTTTAGAAAACCCTGAACCTCCACTTGGTGAGAGAGGGGGAAAGAGTGGTAGGGGTGGAGAGAGAGAGATATGGAGGTAATGAGAGAGAGTGAGTGAGAGTGAATGAGAGAGAGAGGGAAA
>CBVK0103117123.1:0-10987 GCA_900067695.1 Picea abies
GACCTCAATAACTCAAAATATAATTAATAATTACCATATTAATTATGATTTACATTAATTATCTTTCACTTTATGGTGGGGCCGACTTGTACCCTTTACCTCACAAATAAGGTTACAGACAAGTTTGACTCTTAGACAAAATAGCAAGGGATCTCACACACCCACTAGTGCTCAGCCACTAGGGGCATGTCCACCTGTGTTCATCCACAGGGACGTCCAAGTCAACAAATCCCTATCTCAATACGTCTCACAAGAGAATCATTTGGACACACACTCACTAGTGCTCAACCACTAGGATCACATCCACTTGTGCTCATCCACAGTGACGTCCTACTCAACATATCTCTATCTCACTGTGTCTCATAGGAGAATGATATGGAGTACCACATCATTTCATCTTCATCTCAGAGAGAATGACATACCCAAATCATGGGCTTCCTCACCCCACATAGGGGCATGCAGTGTTCCATCTCTGTCTCAGAGAGGAACTACACACCCATCTCATGGGCAGTGTTCCATCTCTGTCTCAGAGAGGAACTACACACCCATCTCATGGGCACACCCAATTCATGGGATTCCTCACCCCACACAGGGCACACAAAATTCCATCTTCATCTCATAGAGGAAGAACACACCCATATCATGGGCACACCTAAATCATGGGCTTCCTCACAGGCTGACTCAATCAATATTTGTCCAGGAGGATGTCTCAAGTATCTATAATCATCAACACTCTACTCTCCCTAATAGAATTCCTAGGAGCACCCACGTACTCCCTAGCTTCTCTCAAGGTCTGCTCAACCCATCTGGTCTTCCTCCTCCTGGAAGATGAAGGAGTGACATGTACTAGAGGAGCCTCCTGCTCCTCATGCTTATCTATAGTTTGAGAATATGTACCTGTACCTGTGCCTGTAACATGTCTCTTCTTCCTTCTGAGTCTCAAGATCATGATCCCTTGTTTTAGCTGGAACAATACCATGAGCCTTCTTAAGGGCTCTATCATCATCAAAATTCACATCCGTCTTGACAACTATCTTACTCAAAGCTAGGATGTATACTCAGTATGCCTTGGAAGTTTCACTGTATCTAACAAAGATCCTCTTCTCAGCAGTGGTCTCAAGCTTTGTCCTCTTCTCTGAGGGGACATGACAATAGAATAGGCATCCAAATACCTGAAAGTGTCCAATCTTCAGTTTCTTTCCTATAAAGACCTTCTTAGGAGTCTTCCTCCCCAACACCCTGTGAGTAATCATGTTCTATATGTAGACTGTAGTGTTTAAAGCCTCTGACCACAAGAACCTAGCAAGATCCTGATCATACAACATTGCCTTTGCAGCCCCAACTATGTCCCTACTCTTCCTTTCTTCCACCTCGTTCTCTTGAGGGTTTTATAGAACAATAAAATCCCTCTTTATCCAAGAAACTACTCAGAAATCCTTGAAGGCCTTCGATGTGTACTCACCTTCATTGTCAGATCACAGTGTCTTGACCTTTCTCCCCATTTGGTTCTCCATGAGAGCTTTGAATTCTTGGAACCAACTAAAGACCTTGTAGTTGGTCTTCATGAAATAGATTCAGGTATTCTTGGAATGGACATTGATGAAGGTAACTTAATACTCACATGCACTTAAGGATATCGATGACATGGGCCCACATTCGTCTGAGTGTATCAAATCAACAATGCCTCTTGTCTTTCTATCATTTTTTGGGAAAGCAATTTTGGTGTACTTCTCCATAGCACATCCTTTGCATACTTCATGATGCTTTGTGCTGAGTTTTGCAAGGCCTGTCACTATCTCCTTGAGCACTTTGAGTGTTACATGATGCAAATGTGCCATCCTCTTATGCCACAACTCTACCATGTCACAAGTGTTTCTCACCAATGCTTAGGCTATCTCAAACTGGATCCTATATATTTTCTCTCTCTTGACTCCAATCACTTTGTCTGTCTTGGAATCCTTGGACCAAATTTACACTCTCCGATCCTAGAATGAGACCACATAGCCCCTATCCTCCAAGGATGAAACATAAATTAGGTTCTTCATCATCCCTGAAACATATAACACATCCTTCACCCTCAGTGGCTTCCCAGACTCCCTTTGAAATGTGACTATCCCACGACCCCCTTCCCGACACTTGGTTTTATTTCCCATCTCAATGTAGAGGTTCATATCCCCCTCATTCAAGTTGGAGAAGTAATCACGCACTCCATTCATGTGACTAGAGGCACCACTTTCAATGTACCAGACTCCATGACTGGTTGAGATGGAAATACATGCAATGAGTGAGAACTCATTCTCAAATCTGGCTACAAAATCATCAACTTCTGTTGAAGTTGAAGTTTCCATCTGTGACTTCTTGTTTCCCTTCTTCTTGTTTGGAAATTGGCTGGCAAAGTGTCCTGGTTTTTGACAAGCAAATCATTTCATTTTCGTAGTTCTTTCCTCTTTTCATCTTTTGAATTTTGACCCCAACTTGAGCCCTTCTTGGCTTTGGTGTTTCCTTTGTCTGCTAGGGCTAGATTCTCCTCATCCTCAACTTTAAGCTAGCTATCCTATGTGGTCCCAACTCGTAGCTCCTCCTGAGTGAATTCATCCTGTAACCTCTCTCAATTGGGGAGTTTATCTTGTGCCACTACTCCTCAGACAAACATGTCCCACTACTTGGTGAAGCCATTCAAGGCTATCCTCGCTAGCTTAGTCTCATCCACAACTTCCCCTACTACTATTAGCCCATATATGATCAAAGTGAACTTGGTGAGGTAGGATGAAATAATATCTCCTCTGGTCATCTTGGTGATTCTAATCTTTTCTCTAAGCATCCTCTTCCTACTCTAGTTGTTTGATTGGTACAGTTTGGTTAGACATTCCCATATCTCCTTGCCTGTCTTCTTTCTTGATAGGTGAGAAATGGTATGTTCCTTCACCCCATCAATAATAATTCTTTTCTCCTTCACATCCTTCTTGACATGAGTAGCAAATTGTGTTAGATTTGTTTAAGGTATTGGATTTCCCTCAACAAACTCCCATAACCCCTGCTCCTCTAGAACTAGAGCTATGTTCTCTCTCCATGGAATGAAGTTAGAAGCACCCTCCAATATATCCTCAAATCATAAACCTGCATTTTCCATTTCTTTGTTTCCCTAGCTCACGTGCCCTTCTTGGAAGTTCAACCTCCTCTGCTAGTTTTTACTCCTGGTTCACACCTGAAATCAAGTTGGCTTATGTATTCAAAGGCTGAGATCTAATACCATGTTAAACTTTTGAAACCCAACTACTAATTTAATGCACCAATAAACTTAATTACCCAAAAAATTAATTCATAAATTTATGCACTGAAAATACAGTTGAGTTCTTAACTTATGCACATTATGAAAATAAAAATGAAAACAAGCACATAAAACATATACAACAAATTTTTTACCTTGGAAACCCCAGTGTGGGAAAACCAACAAAGAGGATTTATTATGGCTTCAGAGGAAAAATAATCACAACATAAATTTCTCAAAAATTCTTACAACAATTTTTTGCTCTCTTCTTGATTGTATGACCCAACACAAATGGACTTGTATGGCCTAGCCAAAACTCAACCTTTCTTGGTTGTTGTATGACCCTAATAAATTGTCATGTATGACCCTTCTGGTTCGACCTTGTACTACTGAGTGGATTTGACCCTGTACTGCTCAGATGGTATGAACCTCTTTCACTCAGTCAGGACCCCCTCTCTCCCAACCAACAAGCCACCCTCTTCCTCAGCCCAAGCGCCCTCTTTCTCTTCAACTTAATATGTGTGTCCTTCACCCCTCTCATCATCTCTTTATGTTTTTCCATTCACTCTATTTCCCTCTTAGGAACTTTCTAGAAAAATTAATAAAGTTCACTTAAGTGAAATATTTATTCCCTTAAGTTTAGAACTTAGGAAATCCGAGTAAAAAGCCAATAAAAATTAAATGACATTTTTTTATGTTTTACCTAAGTTAGACTTAGGATAAAAATAAAATGTTGATCTAGGTATTAATTAAGTGTCTTTAGCATGCTTGGACACTTAGGCCTATGCTGAGACACCTTCCAAGAAACAATTTTAACAAGCCCCTCTAGAAATTCTTCCACTGATTTATTATCCTTCTACATTATTTCAAGAATCTCGTCTTTGAGGGTCTTCCTTTTGCAATGTTCTCCATACTTACACGAGAAATTATCTTGCAGTTCAACCCATGAAAAAATTGAATTGGCCTCCAAAGATTGAAACCACATCATTGAAAAATCCTTCAACATGGGCTAGAAACAACCTTAATTATTGTGGTTTTGATGTGTAATCAGCCTACTGTAGAAGACATAAAACTCAAACAAGTGGTGTATTGGATCTTCTGCCTATGCCCCCCAAAATGATTGCAAGTTTGAAAAATAGATGTTTTGCATGCCTTGATTTAGTTCTAATGCATTGGCTACAATTGATAATTCGATATGATCCTACCTTGCTAGTGGATTTTCCATATTTATAATCTGTTGAAATGCTTCATGTTGAATGGTTGCTAGTGCTTATACTAGAACAAGAGAAGAAGAGCTTCGAGCTTCTAACTGGATATCTTGCTCTTGTATGTTCAAAATGTGGAAAGATAATATATGATAATTTAATAATATCCAATGACTAACCACAAAATTGGTCAATGCTCAACATTGTATTGCAAGATGATGTCGCATTGCAAGTAGTGTGGATTTATTGTTGGCTATTGGATTTATGTTGTAATGATATGCCCATGTCTGGAGCCAAATATATAACACCTGTTGAGGAGGTAGATCATTGTGACCAAGAGTCACTACTATATGTGTTTGAGAGGGTGTCACAAGTACATGAGAATGGGCACCATATTGTTTTATTGTGCAAATTGTGATGAATTTTTTTTATTTAGAAGTTGGTTTTATAATCTGTTGAAATGCTTCATGTTGAATGGTTGCTAGTGCTTATACTAGAACAAGAGAAGAAGAGCTTCGAGCTTCTAACTGGATATCTTGCTCTTGTATGTTCAAAATGTGGAAAAATAATATATGATAATTTAATAATATCCAATGACTAACCACAAAATTGGTCAATGCTCAACATTGTATTGCAAGATGATGTCGCATTGCAAGTAGTGTGGATTTATTGTTGGCTATTGGATTTATGTTGTAATGATATGCCCATGTCTAGAGCCAAATATATAACACCTGTTGAGGAGGTAGATCATTGTGACCAAGAGTCACTACTATATGTGTTTGAGAGGGTGTCACAAGTACATGAGAATGGGCACCATATTGTTTTATTGTGCAAATTGTGATGAATTTTTTTTATTTAGAAGTTGGTTTACTGCAAGGAATGCTTGGTGGTGGAAAGGATTTCAAAAATTTGTGGTGATTTTCATAATGTGGTTGTTCCTTGGAAACTGACCTTGTTACATTGGTCATAGGTGTTGGTAATATAGTTGAGGGGACGTGCATCATGGGTGTGGGGTGATCATTAGAGAGCCCATCAACATAGAGTCTTGTTGGGTCTACCTATGAGGGGGAATGTAGATATATTTGGCAAAAGAGGGAGTTGGTTGAGGAGGTCAATGACAACAAGATCTTGGGATTGGGTAAGGTAAGAGGCTAAGGAGATAAGTGGGAAAGTGGAGGGATGATATTTAGGTGGAGAGGTGTATCCAGGTGCCAAGCATGGATGGTGATTTGTGTTGAATTTTTTCAACTTCAGACAGACATTCTCCACATTGAAGACCACATAAGAGAAGTAGGCCTCACTGGAAAGTAATAAAGTGATATTGAAGACCCCATAAGAGAAGTCATCTCCACTAGAAAATAATAAAGTAAAAATTAAATAACCGGGAAGAGAAGTTGGCCCCACTAAAAATGACTTGATGATTATAAATAAGGGTGGATGTCTCCTCATTTGAACATATACACTCAACTCTCACTCAAGGAAAAGAAGGCGCAAGTATGACGCAAGGGTAGAAGACATTGCAACTGAAATTTGTCGGTGTACTATATTGTGTGCTACCTCTTAGAGAGTTGTGTTAGGATTGTGAGGTGACTCTGTATATATCTTGGTTTGTTTTTCATGGTGGTTTTCTCCCAAGGATTGGGTTTCTCGGGATAAATTCTTGTGTTCTTGTGTCTATTGTGCATGGTTAATATTTATAAATCTTGTTATTTTTGCTGCATTGTTAGTTGATAGTTTTAGTGTATACTTATTCTATGATAACATTGGTATCAAAGTGAATATTGTTTTGAAATCATAAGGAAATAACTATCAAGATCTGAGTATCAGAAAAATCAACATGGTATTAGAGCTTTGTTGAAATATTGCCATTACACAGTCACAGAACTAGATTTTATCTGAAAATTGTTAGGCACTTTTGTTAAAGAATTGGGGATAAATCTTGCATAGACCAACTCACCCTGACCTAGCACACCTATTGGTGCTCTTAGTTTTCTAAAACATCAAGGTTAAATTTTAGTCAAAGTCAAAGGTTGACTTTCTAGTCAAAGTTGACTTTTGGCCAAAGGCTAATTTTTTGGTAAAAGTCAAAGATGGTGTCCAATTGCAGAATAGACAACACTTTTTTCTTGTTCTTGTTAATGTCTCAAGTAGGTTACCATGAATACAAAGAAAGAATGTTCAGTTGTCTCAGCTTTCACAGGTACTATTATAGATAGTAATGATACATGGTTGATTGACAGTGGTGCTTCTAGGTGGATGACAGGTTATCGAGATTCTCTCAAAATTTTGACAGAAAATAACTCATCATTACAAGTGGAACTTGGAGACAATGCCAAGTATGAAGTAAAAGGAGTTGGATCTACATCATTCCAACTAGAATCTGGAAACTCTCTACATATGAAAGATGTCTTGTTTGTGCCTAGACTAAGAAAGAATCTACTCTCTATCTCAACATTAGAGGATAAAGGTTATAGAGTTTCATTTGTGGATGAACAATTTCTTGTATGGACTAAGGATTTGAACATTGACACAACATAAGTGATTGGTTTTCAAGAGGGAGGTTTGGACAAGCAATCAAAACTTCCATCCCAGGCATTGATACATGATAGCACAAACTTAAGTGAGTTATGGCATCGAAGATTTTCCCACCTACACTACAAGGTCATTCTATATTAAGGAAGATGGTCTCAAGAATTCCATAAATTTAGGAATAACATGAAGGTGTTTGCAAAGGATGTACTATTGGTAAGAATACCAAGGGAACCTATCTAAGCAGTGATAGTATATCCAAAGGAATCTTGGATCTAGTGAATTTAGAAGTATGTGGACCTATGACAGTATCATATTTGGGTGGATTCTCATACTATCTAACATGCATTGATGATTTATCCTGGAAGAGTTGGATTTACTTCATAAATACTAAGGATGAAGTATTTATCAAGTTCTAAGAGTTCAAGGCTCAGGTAGAGAACTTGACAGGAAAAAAGATCAAATTTTTAAGAACAAACAATGGAGGAAAATATACTTCTAAGGAATTCAACGATTTCTGCAAGAAAGAAGGGATAAAGAGGGAGTTTTCAGTTCCTTACAAGATGAAGAAGGGAATGCAGCTCCCCATGGTACCTTCAGGGAGAGAAAGAGACCTAAAAGGTTCTCAAGTTATATGGCACTAATGAGCCACATCATTGAGTCAAAACCTTCAAGTCATGAGAAATCAACTAATCAATGGGTTTGGAAAGATGTCATGATGAAGGAGTATATGTCCATAATGAAGAATGATGTGTGGGAGGTCATGTCAAGACCAGAAGGGAAGTCAGTAGTGACCTTTGAGTGGATCTATAAGATCAAGAATGCAACAGATGGAAGCATCGGCAAATTCAAAGAGAGGTTTGTGGCAAGAGGATTCTCCTAGAAAGAGGGAGTTGATTATGAAGAGACATTTTCTCTAGTTACCAAGCACACTTCCATCAAGACCATTATTTCCATTTCTTTGGTTATGGGTTTAAAATTACATGAGATGGATGTAAAGACCATGTTCCTCATTGGTGTGATTACAGAAGAAGTGTACCTAGAGAAACCACAAGGATTTGTGATACATGGGAAGGAATCCCATGTTTGTAGATTAAAGAAGGCATTGTATTGACTCAAGCAAGCACCTAGAGCATGGTACTCCATGATCGATGGATACTTGATGAGCTTGGATTTCACCAAGAGTGATGCATATCCTAACCTTTATTACAAGTTTGTTGATGGTGATCTGTTGATATTGCTTTGGTTATGGGTTTAAAATTACATGAGATGGATGTAAAGACCATGTTCCTCATTGGTGTGATTACAGAAGAAGTGTACCTAGAGAAACCACAAGGATTTGTGATACATGGGAAGGAATCCCATGTTTGCAGATTAAAGAAGGCATTCTATTGACTCAAGCAAGCACCTAGAGCATGGTACTCCAGGATCGATGGATACTTGATGAGCTTGGATTTCACCAAGAGTGATGCATATCCTAACCTTTATTACAAGTTTGTTGATGGTGATCTGTTGATATTGGCACTATATGTTGATGATTTGTTTCTTATGGGAGAATACATGCTCATTGTCAGGTGAAAGAGGGAGTTGGCCACATAATTTGAGATGAAGGATTTTGGATTGATGCACTATTTCTTGGGGATTGGAGTTGTGGCAAAGACCAGACAAGATTTTCCTTGGACAAGGAAAATATACAGTTGAGATTTTGAGCAGATTTGGTATGATGGACTACAATTCCATGGCCACACCTATGAAGACAAATTTTAAGAAGGTGGGTGACTCTACTTCAGATTTATATTTGGTGGATCCCACTATGTATAGGAAGTTGATTGGATCCTTGGTGTACTTGGTTAACACCAGGTCAGATATTTCATTTGTAGTAAACACCTTGAGCTAGTTTATGGTAGAGCTGAGACACTACCATTGGGTTGCAGCAAAGCATGTGTTCGGGTACCTACATGGTACAATTGGATATGGACTCAGATATTTCTTACGTTGTGAAGTGAAGTTGTAGGGATATACAGAATTTGACTGGGAGGGGAGTGCAGTAGACAGAAAGAGCACCATAGGGCGTTGCTTTAGCCTGTGATCAACTATGATATCCTGGTTCAATAGAAAGAATACATTTGTAGCACTTAGTACAACAAAGGAAGAGTATATCTCTTACGTTGTGAAGTGAAGTTGTAGGGATATACAGAATTTGACTGGGAGGGGAGTGCAGTAGACAGAAAGAGCACCATAGGGCGTTGCTTTAGCCTGTGATCAACTATGATATTTTGGTTCAATAGAAAGAATACATTTGTAGCACTTAGTACAACAAAGGAAGAGTATATCATAGTCAGTGTCGTAAGTCATGAAGCAATATGGCTTTGGAAACTACTTTCAGGACTATTTGATCAGCAACTAGAGATGACCTTGATACACTGTGATAACCAAAGTTGCATCAAGCTTTTAGAGAGTCTAGTATTTCATGACAGGTCAAAGCATATTGAGATCAAATACCACTTCATCTGAGACATGGTATAGAAGGGAGAAATGAATCTCCAATACATATCCACAGATGAGCAAGTTGCAGAAATTCTCAACAAACCTTTGTCAAAGGCGAAGTTTGAGTACTACATGAACAAGCTTGGCATGATGTAGAATGTCTCCCTCGTTGATAGGAAGTGTTGATGTTTTGGGCAGCACCAAATAGATATTATCCTCCGATGGCCATGTGACTTGGCCAAGGAGAATGGCCCAGGAATAGTATTTATCCTTGATCATGGGACTTCACAAGTACCAACAAGGACTCAAGGTGTTGATGCTTCTCTGGATGGCAGTATCGGGCAGACATTCTCCTTCGATGGCCATGTGACTTGGCTAAGGAGAATGGCCCAGGCGTAGTCTTTATCCTTGATTGTGTGACTTGACAAGGACCGATAAAGAATCAAGGTACATATGCATCAGACAAACATTCTCCTCAAATGACCATGTGAATTGGATAAGGAGAATGGTACAAGGCATTGATGTTCTCCATGTATTAGCATTGGGAAAACATTCTCCTCCGATGGCCATGTGACTTGGCTAAGGATAATGGCCCAGGGTGTTGATGTTATTTGTGTATTAGCATCGATTAGACATTCTCCTCTAATGGCCATGTGACTTGGCTAAGGATAATGGCCCAGGGTGTTGATGTTCTCTGTGTATTAGCATAAGGAAGACATTCTCCTTCGATGGCCATGTGACTTGGCTAAAGAGATTGGCCTAGTTGTGGTATCTATCTTTGATCATGTGACTTGACAAGGACCATTGGAAACATGAGGTTCTGTTTTGGAGAAGTATACATCAACTAGGTTCTATGTGGGAGAAGTATACATCAACTAGGTGCATGGCAAAGAAGACTACATCAACTAGGCTCAAGGACAACCTTTCTATGAAAGAAGAAATTCAAGTATGGAGAATACCTCTCTCGTTGAGATGGAGTGTTGAAGTTTTGAAACTTTGAGTAGTCATTCTCCATATTGAAGACCATAGAAGAGAATTTGGCCCCACTGGAAAGTAATAAAGTGCAATTGAAGACCCCAAAAGAGAAGTCGACTCCACTGGAAAATAATAAAGTAAAAATTGAATATCCAGGAAGAGAAATCGACCCCACTAAAAGTGTCTTGATGATTATAAATAAGGGTGGACGTCTCCTCATTTGAACATATACACTCAACTCTCACTGAAGGAAAAGAAGGTGCAAGTCTAAGGCAAGGGTAGAAGACGTTGCAACTGAAATTTATGGTTGTACTATCTTTTGTGCTACCTATTGGAAAGTTGCATTAGGCTTGTCAGGTGACTCTTTATATCCCTTGGTCTGTGTTTCATGGTGGTAATCTTGTGAACTATTAAATTTATTCTTATAAGAAAGGTTGTTGGGTTTTCTCCCAAGGTTTGGGTTTCCGGGGATAAATTATTGTGTTCTTGTGTCTACTGTGCATGGTTAATATTTCTAGATCTT
>CBVK0103117143.1:0-10152 GCA_900067695.1 Picea abies
TTTTTACTTTTTGGGTACCACTTGATATTCTACACTGTCTGATTCGATTTCATTTTGAGAAATGTTTTTTCTTTGATTATTTTCATGACTCTCATCACGTTTTGAAGTTGCTTGAAATTATGAAACCCCATGACTAAAAAGACCTTAACACCTCAATAAAGAATCGGCATCCAAAAACTTCGCCCAATGCGCTCAGGTTCGACATTGGAAGGAATTCAAAGAAGAAAAAGGAACCACTCAGAAAACCACAGTCGTCGAGCGCCGATCTCCATTGGCATCAGTAGAAGGAATTTTTGGTTTGCATTAAGTCTTTCGCATAAAGATATCACCAATCATCGATCTCCATCGGCATCGGTAAAAGATGGGGAGGAAAGATGGTAACGAAGAACGAAAAGATATCACCAATAGCCGATGCCCGATGCGCTTTACTAGAATCAGGGAAAACCCAGAAGGATCACAACAAACATTTTGACCATGATAAAATTTATCCTCGATCGTCGATCCCCGATGCATTTTTGGCATCAAGGATTTTTCAAGGAAGTTGATCCGAAAGCTCTTTGATAGGTTTATCGTTGATTGTCGATCCTAGATACTTTTTCGGCATTGGCAAGCTAAGTTTTTTTTTAGAACGAATAACTTAAGGAAAGTCCCAACTCCGATTAATATAAGCTAATTAAGTCGCTAGTCTCCAACGCCACGTGTCTTTACTAGGTAAGAGGATTGCATGGTCTAGTTCTATCCCAAGTCATTCTTGGTTCCCTAGGTTTGAGTCACACCTCCGAGTCATCTTTTTCGTGTCAGCATTGTATGGTAAGATCGATCGGCGTCAGAGATTTTTATAGGAGGATATCAACGAAAAATTTTTGTAGCACAACCCGATCCCCAATTCACCCACTGAAAGAGTGACACGATGGGACATTTTAGCACTAGATACGATCAGATTTTGAGCATTTAAGGAGCTAATTAATACCCTATCCTGCATTAGTTTCTACCTCGTGTGCCAATTAAAAAACCTATTTAAAATCACTGATAGACCACATCACCACTCGCACCTTTGTCATCAACCCACGATGAATTTAAGTTCTAGAGATTCTGCGGCAGATTTACGAAAAATTCACTCATAACCCAAATTGAATGGCTGATGCGACATGGTAAGATCTTTCCTGTTTAAAATATCTTGAGGAATGGCTGATGCGACATGGTAAGATCTTTCCTGTTTAAAATATCTTGAGTCGTTGTGAACGAAAGCATTCTGCGTGTAAGATAATTCCAAAGCATCCGAAGGAGAAAGACAAGCAACGTGAACGCTGTATCGACCCCACGATTGTCAAAATAACCAGGATTTAACAAGCTTCAGAGGTATGTATCCAAGTCTGTAAATTCGTTGACTGTAATTTATATGTGTGTTTTTTTTGTTTTTTTTCTTTACACAGTCCCTGAAATTCTGCTTAAGTTGCAGGAACGATGTCGCCAAGAAATCCGACCACCAGACGCTCGCCGAGAGCACCAAATCTGAAAGAACCAGAGACNNNCACCAGACGCTCGCCGAGAGCACCAAATCTGAAAGAACCAGAGACGAGCGAAGGTTCTTCCCCAGGAACCGTGAGGCAATTGGAGTACGTCCCTAGGTCGGAGCCTATCGTCAAGACAACAACAAAGAAGGTTTTCATCCAGCCTCCAACCTTTGGCTATACAGAGGCAAGCACCAAGTCCAATATGGAGCTCCCACATTGGGGGGATCTCTTTAACAGGATCAGTCGAGAAGAATACCCAGAATATGTCCCACACAGTAATCCAGACCTAAGGTCGCTTGACGACCAGGTGTTACCAAACATCCAACGGTCATATCTACATATGGTGGCAAGAAGAACCCCCATTTTTCCCTGCATAGAAGTCATGAAGTGGCTCATTGACCACACCGACACACATAAATGTTTAATCAACGATGACAATGGTGGGTGTGTCAGATTGTTCCTCCCAGTAGAAGTTTAGAAATAATACAAACTTAGAGACCTTGAGAAGTGTCTAACACAAACTTCATGGTGAAATTATATGAACTCCATGACACCAGCCGAGTGATGGCCTCATGGTGGAGGGAGGACAAGAATTTTACCAACTGGAACACTAGATGGAATGGGACAATTAACCTAAGGGAGCCATACGTCTATTTGATGGCTCTCATCTGTCGATTGTACGGAGAGAAAGATTGCTCCAGGTTTTCAGAGGCATGGATGCCTTTGGCATAAACAATTACGATCGTCGGGTGAAGCTTCAACTGGGGATAAATAATCTCCAAGTAACTGAGCATCTGTGTGCAGTAGGCCTAGGCACCAAAGGAAGGGGAAGCACCAATTTTTCACATGGCTTCATACCTGCTCGATGTCATGTGCGCCAAAAATGTCTTTGCCGGCATGAATCTGAGTTGGCATGTTGTAAAGCTCCTGGTCGATGTCTACTTCAGCGTGCTATGGGAAAACAGGTATAAGAAATATTACTCCCTCATCTACGATGAATTCATCGCTTGAATTTATTTTATTCTTTTTAAAAAGGAATGCCCAAGGCTATCGTTGGCAACCAAGAAGATGATATCCAAGGTAGGCCATTGGTATTTGGACGAGCGTGCCACCTACATCAGGTTGTTCGGGGCCACCGGAGCACCACATATCCTAGCATCTCATGTCCCGAACCGACTCGTCATAGGATAAATATGTGATCAAACCATCTTGTAGGGCTACAATGCCACCCTAGTCAAGGACAAGAAATGAACTTTCATACCCTATGGTTTCCATGTAGGGTTCTACTTGGTAAAGCATACCTCTCAAGCCAAACAATAAGGGATGAGCCAACTCGAATTAAAATTCCCGATGGGCTGATTCTGCATGCACGATCCAAAGCGCCTAGTCCTGCAACATGCTTCATAGGTGTTGTCTTGCTGGCCGTATGCTCATGACAAGTTCGAAGAAGAAGTCTTCACAGAGAATGCCCAGGACTGGGACGAGGTGGTGCAAAGGATGGTCGACCCGAAAATGACTAGGTTCAAGGCCATGAGCATGGATGAATAGGCGACAACGATAGAGAAGTCGTCTCAAGAGGCCCTCAGAGCCAGGGAAGAGATCAGGGTGACAGAAGCAACAGAGGTGCAGAATAGGGGATTGTCTTTAACACCGGAGGCACAGACAAGGGGATCGCTCCCAATGGAATAGGCACAAAGAGTAATTGATCAGCTACAGAATGACTCGGACCTCGTAGAGATGACAAGGGTTCATGTCGACAACCCAATCGAAATCTAGGAAGGACCAAGTGACCTAGAGCCGATACAAATTGGAGAAACCATAAGGGCGAATAACCCTAAAGTTTCAACGCCATGGGTCGGATCACCAGGGGGCATTTTGGCTCAACCTGAGATAGCGAGGACAGCAGGGAGAGAAAGTGCATCGAACCCCTTACCTTAATAACGATCAGTGATGATGAGGAGAGTTTGAAGGTTTCCCTGGTGACTCCGGTACAGATTACAGAGGTAAAGGAACGCGAGAAAGTATCTTCCCCAGGTCCCAATGCTCAAATTCAAAGCCTTCCACGGATTGATGAGGAGGTTGAAAGTGTCTTATACACTGAGCTACTCGATGCACTGGGGACCCAACTAGACAAGCCGAAGTATGTTCTAGGGTTGGGTGAACAAGAAGAAGAAATTCCACAGTAGGAAATCGGCATCTCAAAAGCCGATTATCAAGTAAGTATCGAGCCTGCCCTTTATGCATCAATTTTGGCTGATACTTTACCTCCTAATGAGCAAAAACCAGAGGCCAAAATTTTGGAGCACACAGAAGAGGTTCAAGAACCCAGTCTTGAACATGTATACACCGTCGGGAGCTTGGGAAACACGCTTACTTGGGGAGAGCAGCAAATCCCTTAACCCGTGGATGAGGTCGTCGATAAACAAGCCATCGCATACGACCGAAAGAGGAAATCCATCATGAAAAGAACCACCAAGAAGAGGAGGCTTACTCTGGACAGATCCATCCTCATCACCACAGAGGAAAAATTGATTAGCACGGAGCATGCCAAGACATCCGAGCTTATCAGCGCAGGGATGGTGATCACAAATGCCACCCTAAATAGAGCAAGGAAGGATGAAGAGGAGTTGGCTGCTGCGCTGAAGGAGTTGGAGCATCTACGTCATTTGGTGAAATACTATCAGGACTCCATACAGGCCACAGTGTTCTTGAGAAGCGAATTCCAAGATGCCTACAGTAAATTCACGAATGAGCGGCACCTTTTCACTGCAGGGATAGTCGATTTCCAATAAGACACTCTTATGGTGTTGGAAACGTGCAAGGACATGGAAAGATGGTATGATAAATCCCACCAAGCGGTGGAAAGGATCGATTACATCAGCGCGGTTGAACAAGGTCGAGACGTTGAAGAGCACAACATTCGGGTACTAAGGGATAGTAGCATTGACCGCATAAAGAAATTGGTCGAATACTGGCTGAAAATGGCCCAAGAACCTCATCAGGAAATCCAAGAGAAATGGGTTGATTGCGAAAGGAGTTGGACCAAGATCAATCAAGCAATGAGAGACATCGACCTACTAGAATTTGGCACACTCGATGACTTTGTCGACTTGCATGACATGGTCAAACTACATGCCAAACATGACTCATCGTGGGCTACAGAGATAGAAAAGGTGGCAAACATGGCGTCAGGTCAAGTACAATAGTTCATGGAGCACCCAATCAAGGCTCGGATAGTGTTACATCAGTTAAGTGCTAAAGTAGTCAAGTATCGGGCACGAACAGTGGAGATAAAGGAAATCCTTTCAGCCCCGATGGACCAACACAAATTACCGTATGCTACCACATGCGAGGAACTCTTCGTCAAATGGTCGGAGTATGAGAAGAGTCATCCATGAGCATGGATGAACATGTGGAAACAATAGAGCAGTCAACTCAAGAGGCCCTCAGAGCCAGGGAAGAAATTAGAGTGGCAGAGGCAACAGAGGTGCAGAACAGGGGAATGTCTATGACACCGGAGGCACGGGCAAGGGGATTTCTCCTAATGGAACAGGCACAAGGAGTAATTGATCAGCTGCAGAATGACCCAGACCTTGTGGAAATAACAAGGGTCCCTACCAACAACCCAGTCGAAATCCGGGTAGGTCTAAGTGGCCCATAGCCAATACAAATTGAAGAAATCGTCGGGTTAGATAACCCTGAAGTTTCAATGCCACAAGTTGGATCACTAGATAACCCTGAAGTTTCAATGCCACAAGTTGGATCACTAGGGGACGTTTCAGCTCATCCATAGATAGCAAGGACATTAGGGAGAGAAAGTGCACGAAACCTCCTCCATGACTTAATAATGATCTATGATGATGAGTAGATTTCAGAGGTTTCCCTGGTGACTCTGGTGCAGATCACAAAGGAAAAAGAACCCAAGAAGGCATTTTCCCTAGCTCTTGATGCTCAAATTCAAAGCTTTCCATAGAATGAACAGGAAGTTGAAAGTGTCTTAGACACTTAGCAACTTGATGTACCGAGGACCCAAGTGGGCAGCCCAAAGGATGATCGAGGGTCGGGCGAAGGTTAGATAACCCTGAAGTTACAACACCACAGGCCAGATCACTAGGGGATGTTTTAGCTCAACCAGAGATAGCAAGAACATCTGGAAGAGAAAGTGCACCAAACCCCCTCCATGACTTAATAACAATCTATGATGGTGAGGAGAGTTCGAAGGTGTCCTTTGGTGACTTCGATGCAGATCACAAAGGAAAAGGAACCCGAGAAGGAATCTTCCCCAGCTCTTGATGCTAAAATTCAAGGCCTTCCTCAAAATGACTAGGAGGTCGAGAGTGTCTTACACACTGAGCTACTCTATGTACTGGAGACCTAGGACGATAGCCCGAAGGACAATCTAGGGTCGGGCGAACAAGAAGAAGAAGTTCCACAGCAAGAAATTGACATCTCAACAGTTGATTATCATGTAAGTACCGAACCTGCCTATCTGATGCTTCAATTTTAGCCGGTACTTTACCTCCCGATGAGAAACAATCAGAGGCCAAACTTTCAGAACACATAGAAGAGGTTCAAGAACCCAGTCTTGAACAGATATACATTGTCCGGGAGACTGGGAAACATGCTTACCTGGGGAGAGCAGCAAATCCTTGAACCTGTGGATGAGGTCGTTGATATAAAAGACATCTCTTATGACCGAAAGAGAAAATCCATCATGAAAAGAACCACCAAGAAGAGGAGGCTTACTCTAGATCGCTCCATCCTCATCACCACAAAGGAAAAATTGATTAGCACAGAGCATGCCAAAACATTCAAGCTTATCAACGTAGGGATGGAAATCACAGATGCCACCCTAGATAGAGCAAGGAAGGATGAAGAGGAGTTGGTTGTTGTGCTGAAGTAGTTGGAGCATGTACACCATTTGGAGAAATATTATCATGACTCCACATAGGCCACGATGTTCTTGAGAAGCAAATTCTGGGACGCCTACAGTAAATTCACGAGTGAGTGGCACCTTTTCACTGTAGGGATAGTCGATTTCCCAAAAGACACCCTCATGGCATTGGCGACGTGCAAGGATATGGAAAGATGGTATGAGAAAGCACACCAAGCAGTGGGATGTCCTGGATTGGAGAATGAGTGGTTGGATGCATTGTACGAAGTTCCTTCAATGCATCCAACCACTCAGGCTCGAAGCTACACAACATGGAGTCACATGCTCCCATGTTACACCTCTCTTGACTCAATCACACAACATGGAGTCACATGCTCCCATGTTACACCTCTCTTGACTCAATCCACAACCATATGTAGACAACCTCAATTAGGGATTTCGTCAGTGTATACACATTCTTGAAAATTACCAAAGACAAATTTCAAGATTTTTCTTCTCCACACAACACCTTCATGCTCAATCCTTAGCAACCTTCACTCTTCTAACATTCTTCTACAACATGTTTTCTTCCTCGGGAAATTTGAAATATTCTCCTTTCTCTTCCAACAACATGTTCATTAAATTCCCTCTCTTTTTAACTATATGTTATCAATATTCAACTCACCAGCTTCCTTCATGCCTCATCTTCACGACATCATCTTCTACTCGGACATTTTCTTAGAGATCTTCATCATCTGCAACCTCCTTAACCTAATCATCTTCATGGAGAATCCTTAGTAGTTATTTTGTAGCCCTCAATGAGACTACACTTTACATGACCTTTATTTGGCATTGCCTCCCATCATTCTTCCTTCAGCAACACTAGTTGAAACCACATTCTTCCAGTTTTTCTTACCTTTCAATTTCTTCCATCCCAGAGTTGAAATAATCTCTGATATCTTCTCACATTCTTTCACCCAAGAATTGAACCATGCTCTTATATATTTTCACATTCTTTCATCCAAGAGTTAAACCATGCTCTGATACATTTTCACATTCTTGAATCCCAGATTTGAAATAATATTTGATTCCACTTGATGTAGTGGGATTTTCTGCCCCCTGCCATCAGAGTATATTTGCAGTGGAAAATTTGTTCATGTGTGCGTAATAGGAATCACGTCTGCCATAATTATTCTTCCTTATTGCTACATTTTCCTTCTTTTCTATATGATCATGCCACAACCCCTAGGGTTGTACCTCTACTCAATATATCCATGTTTGATTCACTGTAACACAACAACAAATGTTACAAAATCATTTGTTTGCTGCATATTCACTTGTTGCAACTCGCCTTCCGCTGTAACTCACCTTCTACTGCAACTCGATGCAACTCACCTTCTCTGGTGAAAAATATTTTGTTTCAAATCAAACATTCTCATTTTGTAACTTACATCCTACTGCAACACCCATCTTTTTCAAACATTCTCATTTTGTAACTTACATCCTACTGCAACACCCATCTTTTTCTTGCAACTCCTTTCTGTTGACACATCTCCAGTTACAACATGCCTCATGTTATAGACTCCTTCTGCAAAACGGTTCCTGTTACAACCTCCTGTTGCAAAATGATTCCTGTTACAGTCTCCTGTTGAAACACGCTTATGATGAAACTCACCATGTTGTAACATGTAACCCATAATCGAGATAGTAGCTTATGTTCACATATTTTTTCCTCGGACATAACTCTCTATGATCATAGAACCAGAGCACTCATCCTCCCCATGGAAGACCACAAATTCCAACACGACATTCCAAAAACTTGTGTCACTTGCATAGCCATATCATACAACACTATTCTCTATGGGATTTACTCATTCACACAATGAAATTATCTTGAACACAATCATGTCAAGAACACAGTAAATACATAATCTATGATTCCATTCACACATACACACATAGGGGTTGAATCTGTAAATCATCAGCTATTTTATTCATCGTACAGTTACAATACAATGACTCAATGGCTAGATATAAGATTACAATATGTGTTGGGTTTCCAGGACAAAGGCCATGGAAACCTCAACCACTTCTCTCTCTCTTATCATGTGATCTCTCCTCCTCTCAGTTCTGCAAGCTCCCCTTTCTTCTTCTTTGGTGTTGTGTTTTATTCATCCAGAAATCATTCGCTTCAGTTTCCCCAACGCTCTTTAACCCTTTCACTTTCCAACTTCTAGCTTTTCCTTTTTGCAATAAATCTTCATATCCCATGCATCCTTTCCATCTTCAATCCAACAATGCGCTCTTCCTAAGCTGTAACGTCTGCAACTGCTTCTGTAACAACTATCCTCTACAACGTAATCATCCATGCATTTTCCATTCTATAGCAACATTACCAACTGCCCCACTATTGCAACTCTGAAACATTATTTTGATTTGTAGTAATGTTGTTACTCCCTGTAGTGCAACCATTCACAACCTAACGCAACCAATCATTGTTGTAACATATCACCTTCTCTAGCATAATGATCCAGACACTCATCCACTCTATAACAATGCTCCTAGCTGCCCCAATGTTGCAACTTTGTAGCATTAAATCGATATACACCCTTGTTGTTACTCCCAACGGTCTGTCTCATTCACGTCCTGCAACAACTAATCACTTGTCAGGAAATCAAAGACACTTCCACACTAATCCTAGTAGAAGAGAGGAAGAATTTAATTAAGAACACAAATGAAACAAGCAATCACAGAGTACACTGAGATTTTAGCCTTGTCAGCAATAGTTGTAGCCTTGTCAGCAACTGAAGCTTAGTATATGGTGGCCACTCATGGAAGAAAAGAAGTGGTATGGCTTCAAAGGTTGTGTTAAGGAATTGGGTTTGAGAAGAGAGCTATGAAGGTAAGTTGCGACAATCAAAGTGCAATATTTCTGGAAAAGAATCTTTCTTATCATTCAAAGACTAAGTACATTGAGGTAAAATACCATTTCGTAAGAGACATGGTGGAAAGTAACAAGGTGCTACTAGAGAAAGTAAACAATTTGGAAAACATAACAGACTCATTGACCAAGTCTGCGAGTGTTGTGAAGTTCTCTTGGTTCAGAGAGGCAATGGGCATTGTTGTCCTAGGTATGTGAAAAAAGTTCAGGAATCTCCTGTTTCAACAAAGAAGACAACAAGTGGGATACTGTTTGGTTGTTATGTTATTTGTAGTGAAAGTATAGTCGAGGTAAATCGACTGACAGTCGAAATTCCAGGTGAATCGATTGATGATTGAAAGTCAAGGTGAATCGATTGACAGTCGAAGGTCGAGGTGGATTGATAATAAGTTGAAGTTGAGGTGGATCGATAAAAATTCAAAGGTTGAGAGAGTCGACCGGGTAAAGTTGAAGTCAAAGATATTGACAACAAGTAAACCGAAAAGAGGTCGAATTGTGGGTGTGAGACAACCAACTAGAGACTGAATCAATTTTGACTGGTAAACCAACTTGGAGTCAGCTGTAACAGGATCCTGGGATTTGCGATATTTGTAGCCAATTCTATGCATGGATCTGTAACTATTTTTGGGCACCAATTTTTAGTGTTTTTCCTATAGTAAATCATATAAAGAGGTGTGTTGTAAGTTCGTAAAGGATAATGCAAAATATGTTAATGCATAAGAAAATCGTAGGTTTTTGGTCATGTATATGTAAGATGAATTGGCTACAGGGTTGTTCTTGCATGTACAAGAGGGTATGATGTCGATTGTGTCTTAGGTGTGGAC
>CBVK0103117199.1:0-10462 GCA_900067695.1 Picea abies
AACTATACGCTCCTTTTATAATGCTCACACCTCACAGGTATTTATGAGTGGATCATTCGATCGTTTCCAGACTTGATGGTTCAATTTTACCATCCTCAATGATCATTGTACTCCTATGATATCCATTGACGTTTGGATCGTTGTCTCTACTTTCTCTACGATATCATTTTTGATTGGGCCGCTGTTGACCCTTACAGTGGTCGATGAGAAATCCTCCTCTCTTTAACCTGCAAGAAGAATATACCTATCAATCCTCACACTCACACCGGTTCACAATTCATACAAGATCCATAAGATTATAAAAAAATGCATCATAATAGACACACACATGAATACAAAATACAAAGATTTCATATTAAATCGAGCTCGATTACAATCATGCAGCCTCTATGGGCCTGATCACAGACTCTCCCTGGTTCTACATTGTGTAGGGACCTCCCTTTAATGCCTGAAGGCTTACATTTTAACCAAACAAAAATACGTTCAGATCAATATAGATCCGATCTTTCCTCACTAAAATCTCTAAAACCATTCTCAAAATAGTCATATCTTAACAATTTGATTGTTTCACTCAAATATCGAAAAACTTGGTGTCCTAATAGCCATGTCCACCTTCTTCTGGAAGGTCTATAATTTAGTTTTGACGAGGGGGCGGTTGATGCTCCTGCATCAAAACTTGCAGTCGGTGCCCAGGGGATACAATCGACAATCGAGATCGAAAGTGTGGGCAGGGTAACAAATCCTGAAGCCTCGAAATCACTTCCTCTCATGGAGGTATGGGTATGATCGAAACCCCCAATACAAAATATTTCCACTACGTATGGTCCATATTTGGAGGGAAATCTCCTTGGCTATTCCTTACACAACCGCGTGTTTAACTTTTTTGTTAGAGGAGCTTTCAGACCAACCTATATGAAAAACTGGGTTCTACACTCCCTATCTCATACACTTATGTTTGTTTATTGGCCTTTGATAAATTTACTCTCCAACCTATTCTAAGGCCCTATTCTAAACTTGTTTGTTTTTCCCTAGAAAAATGAAAGTTTTCTAATAAGTTTTAGTTATGCATTCATTTTAATAGGTTGTTTTTACTCAAAAGGGGTGAAGATGAAACTTTGGTGATGTTTTAGACAGACTCCAAAATAAATGCAATATAATAACACAAAAACAATTTCTTCAAATGAAAAAGTATGCAACAATGCTTATGAAGCAAATTCTTTTCTTTTTTAGATGAAAACAAGAGCTTGAGTACAAGATTTAGAAAATTTCGAGATGTGAATGCATTCAAGAATGCAAAATTTGTACTACTATATATATATATATATATTTTTTTTTTAATAAAAAATGTTACCACTACCAAAGAATAATGCAACTAACTAAATAATAAGTAACAACCCCTTTTCTTGCAAAGATGAAAGGAAAGGGTTCAATAAATGTGAAGCAAACAGACACACATATTTTTTGATATTTTTTCGTTTACAAAAGAAGAAATAAGCACAGGAATGCAAATATATATTTTTTCTTTTTGAAAGAAGGAAGAAAGCAGGAAAAAATATAGAAAGCATTTAGCCAAGACACCACTGAAAAGACAATGAATCTGGAAATGTAGAAAAACAAGGCTATTATTTCAGTCTACCTAACAAACCATATATTAAACAGTCTAAGCAAATATTTTAATCTTTTCTGCACATCAAACATTCAAGACTGAACAAAGCGACACCAAACAGATACTCAGGACAATCCAGGTGATTGATCAAACCAAGCAGTCAACCCAGAAAGAAAGACACATTAAAAAAAAACTTCAAATTCACACAGGTCCACGAATGTTACCAGTGCAACTCACGGATATCCGCAGGATGTAGAGATGAAACTTACGGATGTACACGGGATACAATGATGCAAAATGCGTATGGAAAGGTAAGGTTAGAAAATAAAAAGGCCACTCGGAAAAAGAGGGCTCTAGGACTTAGAAACGGGTCCTGTGAGGCTAAAAGACTCTGTAAAAGGATCATAAACTAACAGAAAAATATGAAGCAAGAAAGCAAGACACCTCAACCAAACTAACCCAACTAGAAGCATCCCCCGTGGAGTCGCCAATTTTGATTAAGGGATTTTCCCCCTATAATCTTGGGTCATGATCACAGTAGAGAAAGACTAAGTGAAAGAGATAAAAGTCTCTCCTCAGATACAAGCACACAAAATCTAAGGAAAATAACTACCTAAATTAGGAGAAAGTAGGGATAGAGAGGAGAAGAGAAAGTGCACCTTTCTCTCCCATTTGATGTCGATCCCCGCTCCAATTCGTCGAAAATTTCCTGATCTTCTGCTGGAACCAACTTGCAAGATAGATACAAACCTAGGGCGAGGACGAAAGTAGTTATGCAATCAAAAGCATGTGCATGTTATATGTCATATTAAAAGGAAGCATAAAGATAAATGCACATTGAAGACAAATCTGTGGGAAAACAAACTCTTTTATTATCAACAAGTGAAAAAGGTAAGTTACAACCTTGTCCAGCCTTAGGCACCGTCTTGAAGCCAATTGTCTAGGTTCCTCTGGGAGTCCTCAAGCATAAAATCAACTGATATTATCTTCTCTCAATGACTCAGATAGGGATAAGGAGACACCCTATATCCACATAAAATGAGAAAGAAGCTCTGGAAAAGGCGTTTCCAGACTAAAGGGGATGTTTCTCAGAGAATTATAGGGAAACGAGGCTTGTTAGATACTGGCAGCATAATTTTGGACGAAGGGACTTGTGTTGTCCTATTTATACATCTATGGTTGTTTTATATCTTCCCAAAGAGGTTTGGGGAGTTGAATTTCATTGTGTATGAGAAAGGGTCGTTGGGAAACAACCCCAACTGAAAAACCAACTCGAAAACACGGGATTATTTTATTTTTCACAAACAATGAGGGCATCTGTGGGTTGCAGTGAAGAAATTCGTGGATGTCCACGTGTTGCACTAGGACAACCCACATATATGCTCTTAGGGCATGTTTTTTAAATGATTTTTGGGAGGAATTTTAGGGAAAAGTCTAGAAAGCATTGGGAAAGGGTTAGGCCATGGCACAAATGCATAGGTGTGGCATTTTGTACTATAACATCTAGACACTCACTGACATAAACCAAAGTAATGTACCACCTATTTCTAGTTAAATGATCCATGCAATCATCAGTTAACTGAGTCACACGTGTGGAAGTGATAGAAACACATGCAACTGCTGGTGATAAAATCGAGGTTTCCATGCAAGAGTGACTTCCACTAGTATAATTGAGTGTAAATGACTCTTAACTGAAGAGAAGCGCCCTATTTTTTAGGAGAATATTCACTAGAGAGAAAATTCTCATTTAAGGAAGCGCTCTCAACATTGGACTATCAATCTTAGGAAAACAATTACCTAGGTTAGTGTGTAATATCTCCAACACAAAGAAATCTCATGGTTGAGAATTACAATGAGAAATAAAGAGAGTTCAAGCTTGAATGCATGAGATTGACGTTTGGAAATGAAATTTAAAACCATCTTCTATTTTGTGTAAAAATTTCCATTCCATTTACTTGTCTCAATTCAATCAACCGTCCACCTATGGCGTTGATTTCTTCTACTCTCTCGAAGTCAGAAGCTTAACAATCCTCCTCCATATGTGTCACTATGCATTCCTTGCTGTACCATTTTCTTACCATCGCACAATCACGATTTGAGCATGCTTCTTCCACTCACTGTTACATGCACTTATCATAACCTTCCCTAAAGTGGCTGAGGAGGTGATTTATGATTTGCGAATGGAGCCAACAGATTGAGCTTAGTGTTTCTTCTATAGGATCTCTTTGATATTATTGATTTCCCACATTTTCAGGCTCATGATCATTTGCTGCTTCACTGGACCCATCCCAAGCGAGTTAGGAAATCTATAGATTCTGAGTATACATGCGTCATGAGGTAATCTTGAACAAATGTGTTGGTTAGACATTAGGATAACCAAGTAAGCGACTTACTTTAGTGTCTAGTGGAACAATGCTTGGGTTGGACAAACTCTCCAATGCCAAGAAAAACAAATCGAATGAATGGCCCAATTCCAAGTGAAAATTTGGATGAAGTTTAGAGTCCTTCAAACGCCCTTTTCCCCTCATTGACTCGAAGCCTTAGGGTTCTAGACTCTCTTCCGCCAATTTTTGAAACTCTGATGAATGCTCCGTCCCTGGTATGAATTCATGTCGCCTCACTGCTCACATCCTTAGATCATAACTACCAAAAAGATAGTGCTCTCGGGTTCAATTGACAAAGAATACCACTTGAAAGAAATACAAAAATGATATAATACAAGCATTTGCAATGTCCCTGCACACAAAATACTAAGCCCATTAAGCTGGTAAAATACTTTGTTTTAATGACAGATTTCAAATTTTGAAATTTCTAGGATCGGATCGAGCCGGGGTTGAGTTACTAGTTCCTCCTGGGAAACAATCAATTCATTATTGCAGTTTCGAGGTTCATCAAGTTTATTGATGATTATCTTGTAAATGACATTCAAGATATGCTTCAAAACATTAATTCATTAAGGTATATCACTGATCAAGCCCAACGAGTGAAGGGACATAAATCCTTTTTGGTGGAGCGATAAACATAACTATTTGCCATCAAATCTGGATCATAATCATGCTTAGAAGAATTGGTCTATGGTGAAGCAAAATCACAGGATGACGACACATTCCCAAGAACAATGGTAACCTGCAAATAGTATTTTTGTAAGTTTACTCATACTCTTTTGAATTTAAGTTAAATTACATTGTAAATGGATTCACTTTCGGTAAATCCAACACCCTTTGTTTGCTAAGTTTGTATCTAATTGTTAAATGGTGGAGTTGCAAGAAACCCCTGAGGTCTAATTCAATGTCTAAATGGATCAAATTAATGAACTATTAGAGTTACTGAACACTCTAATACTCTGTTCTCTAGGAAATATAGTCATAACTGACATAGAAAATCTCACTGATGTTCTAACCTGTTTATAATATTCGTAGGACAAAATTGAATTTCTCCAGCTTGAACCACAATTCCAACAAGAAGAAATACAAGAAAAGAATCATCATTCTGAACTACTCCTTGTTTAGAAAAATTCTCTTTTTGAATTTGAGAACGATTCCTATAAGCAGCTAACACATAATCAAATCAGTGATTCCATTTTAGAAGGATATTCAAATGAAGAAGAAGTTTGTCATAAACAAGTTCCACTTGCACTTTCCAAGTGCATAATTAGACCTTGGGAAGAAATCATCAACAACAAGCGCATAATAGGTCTTGGATACAAAATGGAAGTGACCTATCACATTCCATATTATTCCAAACCAATCCAATTCCAAAGTGTTGGATTCCTTCAAGAATATTCATCTTCACCTGCTCCAGTGCAAGAGAAGATTCCAAAATGCGAACATTGTCAACAAGTTAGCCACATGAAAGATCATTGTTTTGATCTTCATCCTTGTGAGAATTGTGGAAAGCATAATCATCCTTCAAACAAACATTCCAAATGCAATATATATGAAAGAGTAAAGAACCACTATGGGTGGATCACTTCTTGGCAATGGTCATCAACAATCAAGAAGATATATCAGTCATACCAAAGAATCCATTCTCGAGTATTGACACATATTTTGGTGGAAAGATTTTTGTCTTCTCAACTTGCCCTTGATATGGAGGAACAATATCAGTGATTGAAAATAAGGCTTCAAGTTTCAAATTCCTACCAATCGAGCAGTAACAAGCAGGCTTGATTTGGTTTGTGGTCATTCCAAAACCACCCAATTGGTTTGTGGTTTTCCTTAAACCTCCATTTAGTAGAAGAATCACAACTTCTACTAGAGAACAATTTATGGTCATCTTTATACCAACATTTGAGAGAACTTCCAATTAGAATATGGCATCAAATTTTAGCTAACTTAGGAAATGCTCCAGGACCCATTGAGCATTAGAGCCCAGTTCCAGGGTTTGTGGTGTACCTTGAAAAACCACCACCATTTAGTAGAAGACATCAACTTTTGCTAGCCATTTGGTTTGTGGTCATTCCAAAACCATTGGATTTAGAGACCACATTCAACCATTGGAAACTGCACTTGCACTGTTTTTGGCATTTCCCATGAGAAATATGAGCGAGTTTTGTGGCTTTCCCATGGATATCCACTCCATTTCCTCCATTAAAACTGCACTCAAACACAATCTTGAGAGAAAAAATTAAAAGAGAAAGAGGGAAAATCATGAATGCAAAGAATAAGGGCAATTGCAACATTTTTGGAGAGATGGGGTTTGAAACTTTGTACCCATTTCTAGCTTTGAGGGGGAAATAGCACCTTGAATTGAGTGATGGCATTCTCTTCTCCAAAAAGAGCGATGACATTCTCTTTTCCCAAGTGATTGATGAGATCACTATGGGTTGTATTTCAATTTTTTTGTAATATACCTTACTGCATATTATGGTTAATGATTGTTTGTATTAATTATACCATCAATGTTAAGTCATGTCCATTGTCTAAAGACGTGACTATATTCATTCTTGTGTATTTACACACACTATTTTAAATTTATTTAGACATTGAATAATAAATAAATGAATATTGAATATATAAATTCTTATATATCTCACATTTTGCTTTCAATTGGTATTAGAGTTGGGATGAGCCTAGACACCATGTCTTCCTCACTTACCAATGTTTCCAACGCTCCCTCCACGCTGGAATTGAGAAAAGGTCTTAAAGAATTTTGTGCAAGCCTTTAAGTCACATAACCGCTACAACGAATACTTCCTCGGATGCCAAAATTGACAAATTGAATGAAGGATTAATAGAAATACAAGAATATTTTTTAATTTTTATTTTTTAAAGATTTTTTTTGGAAATTTTTGGGAAGATTGTTGGAGGAAGACTTCGAGGAAGATCATGAAAATGAAGATGAAGGTGACAAAGAAGAATATCAATGCAGTGTGAGTTTCTCCACAGTTTACAATCCAATGAATATAAATCCCACCACATTCATAGACAATCAGAACATTGCAGAGACATGGGTTGAAAATAATCCACAGAATGCAACCATCCCTCAGACCTGACAACCTTTCATTGCCAGTGATATCACTCCCAACATTTCTCTCAGAGAAGAGATGAGACAATACTTCCAACGTGTCATGGGAAACAAACACATGGGATGGGAAGTTATTCCTGACTATCCTCACCTACTTTAGTTGCCTAACATCCAATACCTTATCACTTATGTTTTCCAACTCTTTCCCAGTGTGGAGGTGGAGGAAAATCTGAGCAGAATGAGTGAGGAGAGTTGGCCCAATGCATGGAAGTGAATAACATATCTCTACCTCAATCTACAGATGAACACTATCAATCACCAACTCTTCATGTTCGATGAAAAATCTATCAAGTCTTTAGCTAAATTTATAGTCATCTCCTACACTCCCAAAAGGAAAATTGAGGAATTTGATCTCTTTCACAGAGAAATTATCTGAACGATTCATGCCCTCAACTTAACTACACATCAAGTACAATATCAATTGAAGCTTGGAAAATGGGTTCCGATGTGCTTGGTTTATGGTATTTTCCCTTAGATTTTTACAATTGGGGAACAAAGGTTTACAACTTGTAGTCCTTAGCCTTCTCTCACTCATAGTGCAAAGTTGGAAACCCAAAAATATATATTGCATTATGGCATACCTTTCCAAGGAATATACCATGGTCGTTTCTGAGGAATATCTCACAAATTTAGCTCGGATTCACAATGGCTTCTTTCATAGTAACTTTATTGAAGTTAATAGCCCATTGATTAACCAAATGCAAAAAAGAGTGGTGGAAGGACTTTCTCAAATTATGATTTATACACTGGGATTTTTCAAGAGTGAGGATTAGATGGGCATTGTGGAGGACACACGTGAAGCTCTCCGCGTAGACCTCTTTCACCTCAATCAACTCTTACAAGGTTCCCTAGAGTTTTGAGAAACATGGTTGGATTTTAGTATTGACATGAATCTCTTGACATACATCCTTGAAATGATCGAATTGGAAGTGACATATGTCCATTGGGAAATTCAGGTTGAGACATAGAAGGAAGTGGGGTTAAACAAGGGTGTATCTGACAAACAAATTAGGCTAAAAATATTTTCTCCAAATGTCCTCAATATAATGTTGGTCTACTTATCTGGGATAACAAGGGTTCCGATGGGTGATCAACCCTCAAATATCGAGGCTAGGATCAAAACAATGATTCTATCATACATTAAGCATGCAACCTACATCATTCTAGCTGCTTCTCCTACAAACTCTGATTTGTAAAATCAGATGCACTTTAGATGGAAAGAGTGGATGAACTTGATGGATCTCGAATGATAGGCATGATAAAAAACCTGGATATTATGGATAGAGGAACTGATGATCATAACTTCCTTCTTGGAAATGTTGTTCCCCTTCGACTTGGATACATAGGGATTGATCATTTCTTTCAGGAGGATATTACTACAAACAAAATCATTTGAGATGAACTTGCTTATGATGAATATTTTTTTTGCATTCGATTGGTGTACCATAGTATAGATTGATTTGGTGTACTCCAGTTAGCAAAGAATTTGAATAATATTTTAATACAACATATCAGGGAAATATTTCCAGAAATGAAATCCCAAATAAACATCCAATTGGTTAGTGTGGTGAAATAACTTTCTTCCTATGACAAGACCATATATTCCAAAGGTTTTCAAGGATATTTACTATTGGACATAATTACAAAATACACATAGGTATTTAATTCAATTGTGGTTGGTAAAACTGAAGACATGTCAACAATAGAGTTGGATGGAGGAGCGATGATTCATTATATATTTCAGTCTATTTTTGTTAAGTTCTTAGAGGAATTTGATCCTTGTGATGATCTCACTGATGAAGACATCCAAAAAACTATTCAAAATGATACTGGCCCAAAAAATTCTTTGTTTGTTCCCAAGGTTCCCTTTGAAATTCTAGTATGAAGGTAGATTACTCGTTTATTAGATCCAAGCCTTCAATGTTCTCATTTTATTTATGATGAGTTGGTAAATATAACCCATCAATGGAAAACAATCAAGCTAAAACGATTTCTCGTTTTACATAGATGTTTAGAAGAAGTTGTAGGGACATTTTTACATGAAGCTATGGCTCTGGCTGAGACCATGATTGCGCATATTATTTCCATGGAGCTGGACTATATCAATTGTTCACATGCATAATTTATTGGTGGCATCGAGGTAGTGGAAGTTGTGTTACAACAACACAAATATGCCAAGGTGTCATTGTCCACCACTAAATACAAGGAAACTTCTAATCCTGATAAAACACCAGGAACTGGAAACGTTAAGAAATCATGATCTTTACTTGCAAGGAAAAATATATATGGAGCTGTTGCTGATCAGTCTTAGCCAGTTGCACAACATGAAAAACTCGTGTCATTTGGAAATACATCCATTAGTAGTTTGGGTATATCTCCAATATTTTTAGGTGGTGAGTCTCATGTATCATCCGCTAAAGAGAGTTCAATGTACATGTCATATAATGAATATGAATACAACACAGAGCCCATGTTTTCCAACATTTGGTTGAATGAACCCCCTACTATATTGAGGTCCAATGAATAAAAAATAGACGATGAGCTAATTGAAATATCTGTGACAAAATTACTTCTAAGATCATATTACAACATTGTCAGGAAAAATATCCAGGGGGCTGTACCTAAAGCTATCATCTTATCAAATGGGGAAAATTTACCAGAAGTTGAAGCAAATTGGGAAAATGAGGAATTTAGATCCAAGCATTCTTCCTTACACATGCTTCGGGGATGAATCTTTTCAGGAAGGGATGACTTCTAATATACCTTACCGTATATTACATTTGATTATGTTGTATTAATTATACCTTCAATATTAAGTCACATCCATTGTCTAGAGACATGACTATGTCCATTCTTGTGTATTCATGGACGCTATTGTAAACCTATTGTGACATCGAATAATAAATAAATGAATACTGAATATATAAATTATTATATTTGTTTCATTAAACAAGTGTTTTAGAAACCAACACAGATCCATCTTAACTCCAAATTTATCATGCATCAAGAGGGATCAAATCTCTCAAGGTGCAAAACTTTCCTCGATTTTTTTCAATTAATTTTTTTTTCACCTTGAAGAACTTAGATTCATGATTGTTATCCCCATTTTGTGGGATAACTAAGGAGATGATGTCCCAAGGCCCTCAGGTTGCATACATGGATTACCGAGAGACAACTTGACCAACAGTTTCCACTTGCACAGACAGAGACCCACCTCACCACCACAACTCCAGGTTGATCACAACGATATCCACCACATCAACTAGCCTCCAAAAGACATTGGGTCTTTCTCCATGAGGTACAAGTAAGGTATTATGGTGAGTGTCATTT
>CBVK0103117215.1:0-22373 GCA_900067695.1 Picea abies
AAAGACACCCAATATCATTGGGGACCCACAGAAAACCAAGATTTTAATGCCATAAAGAAGGCCATAATAGACGTTCCGTCTCTCATGGGCCCTGACTTCTCTCAGGATTTTACACTCTATACTTTTACCTTTGATCGTTCCTATGCCGCAGTCCTAACTCAGAAGAATTTTGAGAACAATGAAGTACCTATCACCTTTATGAGCTCTGCTTTCAAAGGTGTTGAACTTAACTACCCAGCAGTTGATCGGCAAGCCTACACGGTTTTCAAAGCTGTTAAGCATTTCTGGTCCTATCTTTTGAAGTCAAGGATGAAAGTCATTGTCCCCTACCCTGCCGTAAGGAACTTGTTAGTGCAGAAGGAGTTAGGAGAGAAAAGAGCTAACTGGATCACCTCCTTGCAGGAGTATGACTTGGAAATCACCCCAGCTCAGATCGTGAGAGGCCAAGGATTGTGTAAGTTGGTTGTTGATTCAGAAATAGGATAGCAAGAAGATAGTGATACGTCAAACCTAGAACAACGTGATCAAAGTTTGATTTGTTGCGCACAAAACCTCGTTAGTCCCTGGTACGACGATATTACATTCTGTCTTGAACATGGATCAACACCCCATCACCTTGACCCCGCCAGAAGAAGAGCGTTGAGACTAAAGTCTGCCTCCTTTCATCTAGTTAATGGTATACTATTTCGTCCGAATTTTTACAGCGTATTGATGCGCTGCCTCGAGAAAGACGAAGCAGACAAAGTCTTGCTTGAGTTGCATACAGAAGAAGCTGGTGGTCACTTCGGTGGCGACACTACTGCTCATAAGGTTTTAAGAGCCGGTTACTACTAGCCCACGCTTTTTAGGGATGCTCATGCCTTGTGTCGTAAATGCATCATCTGTCAGAAAGCATCAGGGCGGTTGCAAAAACCAGCCTTTCCCTTGCAACCCGTTTCAGTAGATTCTCCTTTCCAGCAAGGGGGCCTTGATATCATAGGACCTGTTAACCCTCCGTCCTCACAACAACACAATTATATTGTGACAACCACATACCACTTTACTCGATGGTCTGAAGCCGTTGCGCTAAGAACTATTAACACAAGTCAAGTGATTACTTTTCTAAACTCGAATATTATCACCCATTTCGGTATCCCTGATTGTCTAGTCTTTGATAACACTTCATACTTTTCTTCTCTTGAGATGAGTGAGTTATCTTTGGAGAAAGGAATAAAGATGAAGTATTCTGCTAGTTACTACCCCCAGGGCAATGGCTTAACAAAATCAACAAATAAGAACTTGATCAAAATTATCAAGAGAACAGTGGCTGAAAATCACAGGAATTGGCAGAATGCACTACTGAACGCACTGTGGGTTGATAGGGTAACACCCAAATCCGCTATCGATAACTCTCCCTTTTTTCTCGTTTATGGTAGAAAACCCATTCTGCCACCTCACATTCTTCTTCCTTCGCTTCAGTTGTCACAAAAAGTCCAAGAAGAAGATTGTCCCCCTTTAGAAAGCTGCATTAACGCTTTGATGAAGTTGGAAGAAGTAAGACCCCAAGCTAAGCATAAATTAGATCAACATCAACAATTGATTAAAAGCTGGTTCAATTCTAATTTTGCTTCTGATAGGAATTTTGAAGTAGGCGATCTCATCTTAAAGTGGGACAAACCACACGAAGGAAAGGGAAAGCACACCAAGTTTCAAAACTTATGGCTTGGGCCATTTTTAATTGATGAAAAGTTGGGTCCTAGTTCCTTTCGATTACAGAATCTTGAAGGCCATCTTGACACCTATCCGGTGAATGGCCAATCCCTGAAAAGATACTTTGCTTGATAACTACCTTTGCATATTATGTAAATATTTCGTTTTTGTTTGCATTTTTCGTTTTCTTTTTGTTTTGATTTTGATTTGAATTGATCAGTTTTTTGTGTTTTTTACACATACCTATGCACTGAGCCATTCAGACAAAGACGATAGAAAAATTTCTTCGCTGAAATAACTTCTGAAAGTTTGAACAAACATCAGTGATATATTGCTAAATTGATATCTGCATTGGAAAAATTTTGTTGTTTGAAAGAAGTTTACTGATTTCAATCTCTGAGAAAAGTTTGTCATGGTCATCTATTATCTTTTTACGCTGTCCCTTTTCGTAAAGGAATGACTCAAAAAAATGTCTCCCTATCATAGGAAGTTGTTTTTATAAATAAAACATTTCTGGAGCTAAATAAATGACAGTGTTAAAAAAAAATTCTGATGAGGTCTGAAAAAATATGTTAAAATATCAAGATTATCAGCGTCACCCCGCTCAGCTATATATCTACAAAAGATAAACAAAATAAAAATATTAATAAGAGCTGTGGGAAGTGCTTGTAAACCCGCCAGGATACTGAACAGGTCTGTTGGCAGCAGGTAAATACATGCATGGCGCCACGACAACTTTGTCGGGGTACTGAACAGGCCTGCTGGCAGTGAAGCAATGTCAGGTACATGAAAATCTATAAAAAAATATGAGAAACCTCTTTAATGTTCTTTATTCTGAACTAGAACTTCTTGACAGAATACAGATGTCAGAGTGGGTTAAATGGAAACCCTATCGAGGCTATGGATGCCTACTGGCAGTAGTGGCTATGCCAACAGTATTGAAGATTTTATCTTTAATATCGTGACTTGCTGATCCTAAGACTGTTATAAGTTTTCATCTTTTAAAACATCGCCGGAAAAGATGGTAAATGATGATGTTTGTACGATTTTCTGGTTGTTGTTTTTGAGTTGAAATTTTCTTTTCTGTCCTAACCTGAATTTATTTCTTTTGACAGAGATAACTGCTTCTACCAGTGTGTCGCCATTGTTTGCAGCCAATTCAATTTTTTCTATTGTCCTATAAGATGCCTACACCTATGTCTTCTGAACTTCCAATTGTCATCGCATTTTTCAAATAGACGATATTTTCATTTCTTACGACACTTGCAAATTGGTCTCCATTAAGTTTTCATGACTAAAAGAGTGAAAACTTCTCCTTTCAAGGTCAAATTTTCATCACTATCTGAATTGTCGTCATCTTTTTATCGATATTTTCTATGGCACTTACCTTTGGTTTATCATCATGTGGCTGAAAGGACTTTTAAAACTATGCTCATTGGACATTTTTATATTGATTGCATAACTTGATTTTATTAAGTTTGTGAGGCATTCAGCATATAGATTTATATTTTTTGTGACTTGCCTAGTCATTGAATTGCATAGGGGTCATGATATATTTTTGTTTTTATATATGATGTGATCCTTATGATAATCTTTTTATGGCCCTTGGCTTCTAAATTTTATGAGTATCGATTGGCATAGTGGTTTAAAACTTTTGATTTATACAATGGCGCATGGTTAACATTTGGGGTTGGTTACACGTTGAATGTCAATGGTTTAAAAAAAAACTATAGCTGATTTGGCGCATTGGCACAACACTCACCATTTGATTCTTTGGTTGGACAAATGATATGGTTTTTGAACTATGCTATGATTGTTTGAACAGATGTGGACTTTGACGGTTGTACTTTACCATGACTATTGTGCATGGCGGTGAATAACTCCACCACCCTCGCATGCGCACATTAATGCTTTCCCCCTTTGATCGTTCACTGCTCTTAGACTAAATAGCTCTGCTCCTATGCATTGGTGAATTTGAACCAAACCCTTAACATGTGCTCACACCATGGTCCCAGTCGTCCGAGATAAACCCAATGGGAGCCAGGCCCTGTTGATGTTTGGCAGTGCCCGCAGTGACCTTGAGGAAAATGGGTGGCTTCCATTTATACAAAAATTCAAGGGTTTTAACCTCTGCGTAGCTCAACAATTTGCTTTGACCTTTGGTGGTTGTCGATCCAAGGTCGACAATATTCAGTTGGAAATTGATGAACAGTTTATCAGTCTTGCTACTGGTTTTCTTGCCAGTGGACAACGATGGTCCAAGAATTGTAAAGTAGAGGAGGTCCCATGGACACTTCTCTTCCAGTCATGTAAAACCACCTCCTGTGATAAAGGTTTGCCAGTAACTATGCTTAAACAATGTTGGCATGATTTATTGATGATAATCAAACAATTTATCACCTGTGAAGGTTAGTACGAGTTTGTTTTCTTACACCACCTTCGTTTGCTTATGGTTTTTATGGGTTATCAACTCAATATGCCCTATTATTTGCATAGAATCTTGTTTAAAATGTCAAAGAAGTACAAAATAAATCAGGATGATAGTATCCTTTTTCATTATGGGTTGGTTAAGCTTAATGTTGTCTGTCATTTGAGTTTACACGGAGATTGTTGGAGCAATTTCATTGCTCGGAATGATTTTGAGGATTCAAACCCTACACAGGTCGACAAACCAGTGGTGAGCGAGGTCAAGGTTGTACCCCCAGTACCCTACAATACCCTGCTACCCAAAGGAAAATGGGTGGCTTCCATTTATACAAAAATTCGAGGGTTTTAACCTCTGCGTAGCTTGACAATTTTCTTTGACCTTTGGTGGCTGTCGAGACAAGGTCGACGATATTCAATTGGAAATTGATGAACAGTTTATCAGTCTTGCTACGGGTTTGCTTTCCACTGGACAACGATGGTTCAAGAATTGCAAAGTAGAGGAGGTCCCATGGACACTTCTCTTCCAGTCGCATAAAATCACCTCCTGTGATAAAGGTTTGCCAATAACTATGCTTAAACAACGTTGGCATGATTTATTGATGATAATCAAACAGTTTATCACCTGTGAAGGTTAGTACAAGTTTGTTTTCTTACACCACCTTCGTTTTCTTATGGTTTTTATGGGTTATCAGCTCAATATGCCCTATTATTTGCATAGAAGCCTGTTTAAAATGTCAAATAAGTACAAAAGAAATCAGGCTAATAGTAGCCTTTTTCATTATGGGCTGGTTAAGCTTATTGTTGTCTGTCATTTGAGTTTACATGGAGATTGTTGGAGCAATTTCATTGCTCGAAATGATTTTGAGGATTCGAACCCTACATAGGTCGACAAACCAGTGGTGAGCGAGGTCAAGGTTGTACCTCCAATACCCTACCATACCCTACTACACAAACCATTGGCCGACCTTCCTATAGACCTACCCCATACTGTGACTAAGGGAGTTGAGACTGTTAATCTTGTGGGCAAAAAGCCCAAGGCAAACCTCGTTGCAAACGCTAAAGGGAAAAGGAATGCCCATTTGATTTCGCAGATGACAAGAAATAAGCCAAAACCTCCTATCGATCCAAAACCTATCATGTTGAGTGAGGACTCTGATTTGGAAGTGGAGTGTTTCTTGGTTAGCGAATAGCCCTATTCACAAGGTTTGTGTGCCGAACCCTCATATCACTTTGTGTCAAACCTACCCCCCTACCTATAGGACGACCCTAACTACCCAGGCATTGAGTTTCCTTGTGAAGCCCCAGTCATTTATCCAAACCCTCTCCTGCTCTGTCTAAACCTACAGTGTCACCCTGTGATCAATGCAGTTCATGGTTAGAGAGGTATTATAATGATGTGTCGATTCTCTAGTCAAAGATTCAATCTTTGGAGGACCAGGTTGCACTGCTTACCAGTCAAAAGGCTAAACCGCAAGCCATTGATAAGAAACTAAGGACAACAGACTCCATCTTGTTTAAGAATGTGGAATCAGCCACAACTGTCATGAATTCCAAGATGGCATAACTGAGCAGTCTCGTCGTCACACAGGTATGTTTGATATCAATCGTTTTTTGTAAATAATCCAGTTTTATATAACGATTTGAATTCGGTTTTAAATAGTTCTGTTCACAACATTGATTGGTTTTATTACATTGCATGCATTCTATTTCTAGCTTTTCTTTGACTAAATGGAAGTTCGTTTTCCCAGTTTAGCTTCGATTGGATTTTCATCGATTTGATTGATCTTGGTGTGAATTTGATTTGTTTGATTGAGTTAAAACGAATACTCTATTGTCAATCGAATTTGTTTGTACCTATTCAATACAGGAAGTGTTTCTCATATCCAATTTAGAACATAATCGCATTTCGTTTCGATTTCATTATAATGCATACGCTATGATTGGCAACAATTTTGATATGGTTAATTGTTACGGTTTTATGTCCCATATGACTTTCGAGAAACAGGAATACAATTCAGATCATTTCCAATGTAACTCTGTACAAGCACACCCAAATCGTGAATAGATTCAATTCATAACGATTATGCTAAAAACCCAGCCAATTAATTCACATTGGTTTACTATTAGCTCGACCATGTTATCAGTTGGATTCGTAATGGAAATGGATACTCTATTTGAATTTGATTCATAGAATGAGATTGACTATATCCAGATTCATGATTTATTTCTATATTAAACTCAATCGTGATTTGTTTCGACTATTTGCTGAGTTTGCAATTGTCACTTCTGTCAATTTTATTAAGATTTTGATCACAATTAATCGATCCGGTCTATTTACTGTGCAATGATCAACGATCGAAATCTATGACAAATTTTGCTTGGTTGATGCTGTTACGTATGATTTCATTTACCCATAATCAAAACAGTCTTTCTATCTTTGTATTTGATTAAACAATATGAATTTTTTTCTATATCGTCATAGCTATAACAGGTGGAAAGTGATTTTGTTATATCGGATTGTATCTATTGTTCAACAATCACATATGATATGTTTTTCAATTGGATATGAAACAATCTTATTGCTGTTCGATTGTGACTCATTTACCCAATTTTGTGGTAACAGAAGAATAGAGTATTCCTATCTTTGTTTTCGATTGAATCATTTTGATCCTGTTTAATGATGAATGATAAAATCATTTTGATTCATTTTTAAGTAATCATTGGAAGATAATTGGATTTAATTTTTTTAAAAAGATTTGATTTGATTTCAATTCTGATGCTGTATGTTATTTTAGACTAGCTATAGAATCAGATGATTCTGTAGCTAAGTTTGTAGAATTAAATTTTTATTGTTTTGCTAATAAAATATCTTTCTAACTTGTTATTTTTGGCCCATTGCAGATGAATTCAAAATTGCATTGGATTTGATGATCAGTTAAAGGATATTTGAAATATTTTACTTGCATTTTAATTTCCTAGTTTAGTTGATCTTGGGGGTATTTTCCCAGATTATGTAAACAGTTTGATACTATCCACAGGGAGGTTTTTGCATAACAGGTTTCCCTTATTGCAGAGATTTATAAATCATATAATTGTTATGTTTTTTTATGTCTTGTTTGTCCTGTAAACAACTCAAAGAGCAGCACAACCTGTCGTTTACGAGAAGCTTTTGGATTATCCGGTGCGAGTTTCCTTGCTCCGACCAGCTTCGAAGTCATCATACGCAGGACAAATCTAGAGCATTTCCAGGTCAGTTTGTTGTTTATTCATTTAGTATTTAGTTAGATATATATGTGTTTAGTATATTAGATTGTTTAATTTTAGTAAGTTTTATTTCTTATTTATAAAAATAAAAAAATCAACAAAAATACCTCTCACTGTCTTAGGGCAGAAATCAAATGAGTTTTACAGGTTTTATTCAAATCTGCAGGTTGTAGATATTGTATATTTGTGAATAAGTTGTAATTCAAATAGTAATTAGATAATTAATTATTAGAGTTAGTGTAATAGTAATTAGTAGTTTATATTTAGTTTTAGTTGAATTTATTTAGTAGTTTGTTTTAATTAGATTAGTGTATTAGTTTGTTTTTAGTTAATTTGTTTATTTAGTTTTAGTTAGTTTAGTTTGTTTATTTTTAGTTAGTTTAGTTAGTTTTATTTGTTTTAGTTAGATTAGTTAGCTTAGATTAGTTTTCTCTTTGGTTTTCTTAGAACCTTAGAACGACCAACGAAGCTGTTAAACCCGTCAGGGTGGTCGGCTTGGGTTATTAGACAACCCCGGACTGGTTCCACTCTCTCAGTTGACGGATGGTCAATTTCGCCCGTCAACACCACCCCACCATAGAAACACAATTATTGGAGGTAAATATCTCATTTTTCTGATTCATAAACATAATCCATGTCTTCCTACTAAAATTATCTATAAAAATGGAAACATAATGATTAACATCGCCAATAGAGGCCGACATATGTTTGAATGTACCTAAGCTAATATATCTCTAGATATATGAGATTTTGATCGAAACTTAAACCTTGCATATTTACCCAACATACACATAATTCACAAAATTCAAAAAAAAAAAATTAAAATTGAAACATTTAACCCTTCCTTTGTAGCGTATGTCCTATAGAATTTACTAATTAATGTGGCCAACCATCCTATGTCAAACAATGTGTCCTTCGTCTCATTTATATTCTTCCTTGGTGGCTTGGCTCTTCTTAATGGTTGCAAAATTACTATTAATCTCAACAATTGTAGTAATATTCAATTTGTAGACAATGCCAGCCCTACTGCAGTGCCAACCCTAAAATTAAATACACTCATTTTGATAGTCACGATGTTTCCTCATTCAATAGTTGTTCAAAAATGGCCTCAATTTTAGGACTATCCCCACAGGATCCACTGAGAGATATTACCAATTTCTTCCATGGATAAGGCATATTGAAGAGGAGAGAAATAAATGAATTTCCATAACTCCATTAAATTTCTCCAATATAAGATAATTAACTCATTAATGTAGTAAACTTATTTAAATGATTAAAAAACTTTACTCCTACCTTCATTTATAGCGCGAAATCCTTTTTTTCTCAGCAAAATCTTAAATTGAATAATGACTTTTAAATGTACAGATAGCCCTATTTCTCCCACATCCTTTGTTGATTGGGCTTCAAATACATTGAAAATCATTTAGGTTCTCCCACATCCTTTGTTGATTGGGCTTCAAATACATTGAAAATCATAGAATCTATAAAGAAAAGGAATATTGAAAATCATACTTGCTCATCCATATGCATCCATCATTCATCTCTTATATGTGTTGGTGTCCCAACAACAATAGTTTATAAATCTTATTTATCTTCAAAAAAGAAAAAATTATAATCCTTAAACTTCTCAATATCCACCATCGTTTCCATTTTAAGATCTCTTTTAGTTGTTTTTACTTAACCTCAGTTGTTCTACTAAATCCAAACACCTCTATCATAAACCACCGATAAATCTAATGAGAACTTTGAGACACAACTCTCAAAATTGGATATGAAAAACATTATTGGTTAATGTAAAGACAAAGAAATCAAGTGCTAAGGAATGAAAATAATGTCAAGAAGACACACAATAACAATATTTCTTTAGGAAAACACTACAATACTTTATTCATCTTTTTCTCTTCTATAAAATTATATATTTTAAATAAATTATTTCTGGAAAACAAGGAACAAAATTGGAAATTCATTCTACATTCCGCAACTCTCAAAATTAGGTAGCTCCTAAACTATGAAAAACGTTATTAGTTATTAGTTAATGTAAAGACAAAGAAATCAATTGCTAACTAATGAAAATAGTGTTAAGAAAACACAAGAACAAGATTTTCTAAGAAAATACTAATATACTTTATTATTTATTTTTCTTTTATAAAAATATATATATTGAGAAAGAAATTATTTCTTAAAAGAAAGGAATAACAAAATTGTAAATTCCTTCTGCATTCCCATTTTTACAATGTGAACCTATTGTTACATTGTGAAAAATAATTAAAATGCTTTTCCAACATTCAATTTTTATAATTTGAACATGCTACATTATTGCATTGTTACTATTACATTATTACATTGTGAAAAGTGATTGACATGTTTTTCCAACATGTACATGAATAGATTGAACAATAAAACAAATTCTTTAGGCTTTCCATGAAATGCACAACACACCTTTATTTGTTATGTTGACATGTTAGACTAGCTGGGTCACCTAAGATCTAGTTTGAAAGAAAGAATGAAATCAAAGTGTATGGATCATATATGCTAAAGACATGTTTAACATGTTGGGATTCCTTTTCCATGCCTTCAAAACTAAATCAACGAAAGATGTACAAAAATACAATGCCTTAAGGGTGACATGCTATACAAATGGGTTTGATTTATGAAGAGTCTAAGACATACAATGCGTATTGAAATTGTGGAGGAAAATCTGTTTGGTCGTAACAACTTGCTCAATGAGAACATGTCAAGAATGGGTGATTTTAGATTATGGGTGATTTTGGACTATCTTTCTTGAGAAAGATATTAGATATGTAAATTTGTTAGATATGAACATTTGTTTAACACTCATGTATTCCAAGGTTATATTTTGATATTAATATTGAAAATTGGTGTGTAAATATTTTTGATATGTTTTTAATTTTAATGTATTCCAAGGTTATATTTTGATATTAATATTGAAAATTGGTGTGTAAATATTTTTGATATGTTTTTAATTTTATTATTAATTTAAATTTAAGTATTTTTTAAGTACAATTTTTATTTCATAAGTTTTATAGTGAAAATGTGAAGTGATAAGAACAAAACTATTGAAAGAGGAAGAATTTGTAGAAATTTGTAATTCACTAAACTTAGGAGAGAAAATATTTTGTGACGGAGGAGTATACAACTTACCGAAATATAAGATCTCATTTTCAAAACAATCTACACATTACTATAATCTACTAACCCATGAAAACAAAAGTGATATTAATGATCATACGACAAAACTATTTGATCTTAAAAGCAACATAATGGCATGAAATAAATAATGTTCTCTTTGTAAACATTTAATATATTTATATTAATCTTAATGAAGGGTAACTACAAAGCCCAAAAAAAATGGAGGAGAATCAAATGGTCATAAAATATGGAGTAGGATATATAGCAACATTAGAAAGAATTCACAAATACTCCACCACTCTATCAACCAAGAACCTACTACCTATCACATCATTTCTTCCATTTCAAATTGATTTAGTCAATGCATATGCATAAACAACTTCATTTCCACCATGCTTTTGTCTTTCTTCCAATTTTTTATAGCTACTTCTCATACAAATCTTCTTCCCATCTCTTTATTTTCAAAAAAATATTTCTTGCAGAATTTTGTATCTCTATCTACTCCCTTTCAAACCTTTTCTTTCCTCATTTCATGAGCCTCAAGTTGCATAGTGCACAACAATTTTTTATGTAATGACGATGATCCATAATTCCCCAAGCCCATGGTGAGGATAGACAATTCTATTCAGATGGAAGAGTTGGCTTACAATAGCTTAATCCTCTTCCCGCCCTTCAAGAGTTCAAGCATCCCCTCTTTGCAAATAACTACCATGTGATCCAAACCAAGAATGAATGAAAAATACCAAGACTTGCTTTTAATACCCAAAGTGAGAATCCACACACAAGGGGAAATTACATCTTCATACTCCTTATAGCTTCACTCTTTAACTAGGAATGCATGATTTGATTCCCTTACTAGTCTAACTTGCTTGCACTTACATCTCTTGAAGAGGAGATTCTTCAAGTTGCATTTAATCAATGTTGTGGCATGGATTTGTGTAATGTGACCCCCTCAATCATGGCTAATAATCCTTCCTCCATGTAGACCCCAACATTACGTTGGTGATATGCATTTTTTATGTTGTAACCTTAATACTTGAAAAAACTTAAGGTTGGGAACTCTTTGGCTAAATACAAGGATCTTTGAATGAGTCTAGCAAGTCTAATATTTCAAGGGACAATCCACATTGAGAGAGGTCGAATGATTATGGATGAATCCCAACAACCATCACGATAGTAATACCCTTTTCATTGAGCATATACAATGTTTGATAGTGCCATGACCTCCCTTTCATTGTTGATTGCAATTCACAATCCCCAAGCAAACTTTGCATCCTTTTATCCTTTGAGATCATAGATGATTCTATCATATATGCTTCTTTATGTCCACATTCCATAGCCATAACTCATCATCATCAAGTTTATAATGTCATTTGAAACATCACTTTGGTTTCTTTATCTAAAACTTGATATGTTTTGATGGTGAAAGGATTAGTGGATTGATCTTGAATTGTACTTGAACTTAATTCGATTGCAGATTATGTCCATCCAACATACATGAAGCAAAATCAACTATTAACTTTACTCCATGCCTATTGAATGGACTGAAAATGTAATCGAAATAAGGATTTCCCTGAATTGCTATTCTCCACACTGTGAAGGTTTAGTGACTTAAGATAGCCCTATTTCTACAAGGCCAAATTTTCAAGCAAAGGAACATTGGCATTGCTGCTAGATTCCCTTGCTATAACCATCGCCCTGCTACGAACATCTGCCTCCAATCCTTGGGCATACGAAAAGGGCGATTTAACTCTTCAACTGCTATTTACCAAGCAGATTGGGTGAGCTCAAATTCTAAAATGAAAAAATAAATTCGGAAAGAAACTTATTATTCACGTTATTCGTTAACGTTTCATGTTTGGAACGTTAATTAATATTAATGTGGTTATTTGTCTTTGTCCCAGTTTGTTAAGAATTAAAGTCTTAAAATACAAAATAAATTTGGAAAGAAACTTTTACTAATAACGTTACTCATGAATCTCGAAAATATCAATTGTGCGTTCGTGGTTAAGTACGCCGTTCAGTAATGCTCTTTCTTAACGTCTCAGTTTGCTAATGATCAAATTCATTTCGTGAAAAAAGAAAATTACGTCATATTTGTTGTGTACATTTATCAAAAAAAAATTAGGTGATATTTGTTGTGGATATTTATTTAAAATTTGGTTAGAAATTGTTAGATTCAAATTTATTAAATTTATAGATTTGAATGATTATTTATGTACAATTCTAATATTCAAAAAAAATTCAAATCAATTGAATTCATTTATACATTCAATAATAAATTTTAAACAATAAAAATAACTATTTCGTACAAATTTATATTTCAAAAAAAATCATTTCTTTAAACAGCTCCACCAAGCCCTTCTAAAATGAAAACATGAATTTGGAAAGAAACTTACTAATCACGTTACTCATTAATGCTTTATGATTGGCAGGGTGCTCTTATATGGAAAATAGCAAATACCGGAAACAGAATTCTCGTCCATAGTTCGGAACCTTTCTCCGCGATTACAATTATTAAGAAACCAACAAGTCAGTATTGCAATTTAAAATGAAAACAGGACGCATAATTAACCAGTTGTTTTCATGGATCGGTATGAAAATTTTACTACATTTTTTCAAAATAAGTTTCTTGTTACATAAATGAAACCTCGCAAATTATGCTAGCCTTATTCTAATCAACACATATCTAAAGCTGCGGTGATTAGGGATTCAATGAACATTCAGGCGGCGGTAATCAACACATATCTAAAGCTGCGGTGATTAGGGATTCAATGAACATTCAGGCGGCGGCGTAGCATACCTTGCCCTATCCCCACAGTAGTCGTAAGTTAAGTAGTTTTTGCGAACCCATTGAAGTCTACCCAGTTGATACTGATTTAGGCTTTGAAATTCGGTTTGATCCCACCAATGGTTGGTACAGGACGGAGATGAATGACACGACACGTTGCATGCACTGATTTCAAAGTACTGATAAGAGGCAACAAACGGAGATTGACTCCAATTTTTTTTAACCCTAGCTCCGTAAATTGTTCCAAGTGTAACCTTGGTCTAGACTGACTCATCCAAACTAGAAAACAATTCTATGTTTCCTGAAATGTGGTTATTGCAGCCTGAATCTAAATATCATATGTCACATGGACTTGCTTGAGAAACATTGCATTCAACACGTGACATTATATTAGAAATTTATTCTGCGCTAGACATAGCTACAACATGCGCCATAAACATAGGTCAATTTTGGTTATTTGTGTTGTGTGGTTGATTTTGACTTTGCTTATTCTAATTATACTATCTCTTTCTGCACTCATATGCATAATGTCCATACTTTTTGCACTAATGGCATTGAATCTTTGATTTGTCAGTTTTTTGACAAGTTCAGTGGTCGGTACTTGGATTTTGACCTCTTCCACGAGTATTTCCATTTTCCTAGGCTTCTAGAGTTATATCTTCCCGGATTTTGACCTCTTCCACGAGTATTTCCATTTTCCTAGGCTTCTAGAGTTATATCTTCCCCTTCCTCTTCCACGGCCTATAGATGATTGTGTGAAAAAAACACTTTGTAATGACATATTTGACTTGTTCAATCTATGTTCATGATTGACGAAGGAAGCTTGCACTTCATCTAGACTGAACTGAATCAAATCTTTTCCTTCTTCTAGAGTTACAACTAGAGTATCAAATTTAGGAGGAAGACTTCTAATCACTTTCTCAACAACTTTTCTATCATCTATGATTTCGCCGTGAGACTTAATTTGATTTATTAGTCCAATGACGTGTGTGTAGAAAGAATCTACCGTGTCTGAATCTTTCATTGACATGGTTTCAAAATCTCTTCTAAGAATCTGAAGTTTTGCAGTTTTTACTTTATCCATACCTTGATAAGAGGTTTGTAATATATCCCATGCATCCTTGTCTTGCTTTGATGATGCAACTCTTAGAATTATGCTCCCATGCATGGCTTGATGTATATAAAACAATGCCTTTCCATCCTTCCTTCTTTTTTCTTTCAAGACATCTTTCTCATCTTGTGTAAGGGTATTATATGTTTCATGATCTGTCGGTTCAACATAACCATTTTAGACTATCTCCAATACATCTTGACCTCGAAACAAAGCCTTCATGGTCAACGAGCACATCTCATAGTTCTTGCCTAAAAAGTGGGAGGTTGCATATTTGAGGTAGAAGCCAATTTTTTACTTTCAATAGAGTTTCTACTTTGACAAACTCGTTTTGGTAGAACCTACTCTGATACCAAATTGAAGGGTAAAAGAGGATGCATGAAGTCTACTCTACGCAATGCAGTTTAAAATACTACACACCAAACAGGCTACACAACAAAGTTCTCAAGATCATTGCGCAGTGCATAGACTGCCAGATTGTTGCACACTGTGAATATACACACTAAATAGAATGATTTATGAATGTGGAATATAATAGAGAAATAACACAGAAACTTGTCACAAACACAAATTACTTGATAATAATGAACTTCAGTGCAATGCGCTCGGATTAGAAAATACAGTGACAAAATGAGCTTCAGCTCTGATACTTCTTATGTCAACTCTTCAGTTGCTGTTGTTTCTTGAATTACTTCTCTGCGTCCCTCTCTCCTTTTCTCTATGTCTCTATCTATCCATCATGTTCTAACTAAGAAACTGAGACTTATATAAACTTCCTTCAGAAGCTAAGACCAACTCAACATTTAACTCAACCATGTCCCTCTCTCCTTTTCTCTATGTCTCTATCTATCCATCATGTTCTAACTAAGAAACTGAGACTTCTATAAACTTCCTTCAGAAGCTAAGATCAACTCAACATTTAACTCAACCATAATTACAACCGACTCTTCAACCGCTTAATTTAATTCGGGAAGCTAGAATTCGGCTTCATTTATAGTTCTCAAACTTGTCAACTGACTTTTGAGTAAGTATGTGACTTTTCACTTGCAGACTTGTGTGAAGATCTCACCAACTTGCAATTACAATTTCCAACAGAAAATGTATTAATTTACTGAAAACCAAAACCTGTTGAAACAAGAATTCATAAAACAAAATAATACAAGCTTTGTGGGATATGAGTTCTTTGACTCTTTCCCTCCGTTGTGAATTTCCCTGCAAAGTTTTCCTAAAAAAACAAATATAATAATTAATCTCGAATCTCGATTAAAAGGAAATAATTTACCTGAGGATCGATCCAGATTGAGTTGAGCTATTTGGCCATTATTCAACAGATTAACAATTCCCCAAGAGATTTCGAAATTGTCTTTGAAGCTGGAGGATTCTACAGAGAACAGAATCAGAAACAGGACTGAACTTATATATATCAACTCTAGTGAATATTTTCTTTTCTAAATCCTAAACGCCTAACACAGCTCTTCATTGCCGATGTAGAATTTAAAGCCCTAACACAGCTCTTCATTGCCATGCTAGAATTTAAAGCCTAGATTGTCGTGGCCTCCTCAGCAGAGTACTGGACATACCATGAATAAGTTATGATATGAGTGAATTCCCAACCCCAAATATATAGCACTCGGGATGAAGAATGACTCTGAATGACTACTATATTTTCAAGCACTTACACTAGAATTAAATTTTTTGGTTCACATCACATTCTCATCCAATACTGGTTATCGTTGCAATCAATTGACTTGTCATCAATGGCGGCTATCATCTTCAATGACTCTTTCCTATTGCAATCGGTTCGGTTCACATGAGACATCTCATCCAATACAAGTTCTCGTTGCATTCAAATTAAATTGTCATTAAATTGTCATCAATGGCAGCCGTCATCTTCAATGACTCTTCCATACTGCAATTGGTCCATCCCATCGTTATCCACATAACTACTCCAGACTGGAACCCATCAATCCTATAATTGTTAAAAAAACGCGTCAGAGACTTTAAACTTTTGGTGATCAATTACGGTACTCATGGGAGAATTGTGACGAGCCCGTAATGGAGTGCGACTATACAAAGATTTCAGTACCAATAGTCAACTGTAACATGTTTAAGAAAAGAAATTGGAAATTCCGAGATCCTGTAGAGCAAATAAAATAGTAGAGAAGTTTCTTAATAAAAAGATTAATTAAAGATTTTTTCGGGGGCAGTTCAATTGGCAAGTGCCGTGAAAATGAAGTTCCATGAGATTTTGAGTTCAACTCTCCCAACTTAGTGATAGCTGTTGGATAACACGGCCACGTGTAACACTACTTTATATTATTGATGTTTATTTTATTAATATTAACATGTTTAAGAAAATAAATTAGAAATTTCTAGAGAAAATAAAATAGTAGAGAAGTTTCTTAATAAAAAGATTAATTAAAGATAGAATTGATGCAACACTACTTTATATTATTGATGTGTATTTTATTAATATTAATATGTATAAGTAAATATTGATGCAATATTTTACATTATTGTGTACTTTATTAATATTAACATGTATAGGTAAATAATATGGTTACAAGAAGATGTTACAAAGTGTAAACTAACTAATTAACTAGTTAAAGATGTAATTAGGTATTTTTGTTAGCACTCCTCCTTAATTACATACCAAATATGCATTAAACTCTCCTTTAAACATTGTGAGATTAAAATCTCATACTTTCCCTTGTTAATAGAAGATTCAACAAAACCAACAGACACACTATGGCATAGTCATGTATATAAGCCTCACTACATGGGGAACACAAATGGGGAACACAACTTGCTTAGCTCCAAACTAGGGATAGTTGTGATGTATTCTTTACATGATCACATACCATTCTTTTCTCCACTCTTTCTTTACTTTTTTCTTGGCGGCTTTTTGGTTTCCATTCTTTCTCTAGGTGAGGTTTTTCTTCATGCAGTTTTCACTGGCAATACTCTTGCCTTGTTGGCTCTCTTTCAATCTTTGCAACTTTCTTAATAAATGCCAAATTAAATCTCATCACATGAGTTTTCTTCTTGAATTTATCTTGGTCTTGGATCTCTTGAATTTACTTTGGTCTTGGATTTTTACATCATTTATTAGAATGACTAATTCTAACAAAATAACAACATCTTCATATTAAGATCACCAATCTCAATATAAATATTATCAATAATAATTCCAAAAACTTTAACAACAACTCTTTACATCAAAATGCAAACTTTACAGGTTCCTATGATTTTATTTTCCTTTAACATTAACATGAGTAGACTAGTTTCTTCCACTTTCTTGTTTTTATTCACTTTTATTTTTTCTAACATATATCTAAGTAAGAAGATATGTAACCACCTAGAACAAACTTGATCACTCTTTTTATTAAAATATATCTTTCAAGCCACTAAATAAACAACCACTACTTTGCTTTATTTTTTTCTTTAAAATAAAATAAAGAATCCGCTTAATTTAAAATAATAATATATATTTTTAAACTATTGCAGGTTTAGGCTTCTCACAACATCTAGGTGAAAATTGTGATCTGTCACGTCTTTGTTGCTTTTGGGCATTAGTTTTCTTCTAACACACTGCGTATCTTTCTTAATGGCAAATCAAAAAATCTATCCAAACAATTCGAAGCAGTGATGCGTCCATTCTTGATCATCTGGACGGTCGACAGGTCGATACTCGCGAACACTAACAAAACTTCTTAATTTTTTTTTAATGTCTTGGGTTAAAATTCCAGCCCACGAGCATCTCTTAACCAATACAGGATATATCTTCAGTCGGATGCCGAACGGCTCGGCTGCTCTCACTTATCGCTATTGACTGCAGTCTTACTGATCCGCGTCCTTCTTTGGTGGTCATATGTGGTGGTCACAATCCACATATCCAGGTTTTTGGGCTCTCCAATGATGGAGTGAGTTCTAAACCCGGTCTGAAAACATAAAAAGATTAAGCAAAGATAAAATTGATGCAATACTCTATATTATTGATGATGTATATTCTATATGAACATGTATAATTATACAATATAATTACAATAAATTAGGAAGCTACCAAGTAAACTAACTAATTAGTTAAAAATATAATTAAGTATTTTCCTTAACAGTATTCACACAAAACCAGTGATTCTTGTCTTGTCTGGTAGTAAGTCTGATCACAATCGTACGTACTGGCATATTAGGCGGCCATGCTGTTAAAGTGTGATCGATCTCTTGAGTTTATGAAGATGTTGAAGGGGTTTCTTCATTAATGCCCTATACGATGTAGAATATGACATCCATCTGTCTGGTTCGTTGTCGATATCGAATTCCCGATCAGGTGGGGTCCAGGATGTAATTTCTCTACTGCTTCTCGAGCATCCATGCATGACAACTATTCTGAATTAAGTGGAGATCGGCTTTTAGATGATGATGTGAACGAAAAGTTGCAATGATGTACTCAAATTAGAGGAAGGAATATATCTTAGCTTGTACCATAAGTCGTTATCACTTCGGTACCATAAGTCAAGGTTTCAAGGAAGGAAACTGGTTGAGCTAACATCATTTTTTACATTGAATACTCACTCATCGATTACGACAGTGGAACAGCAACTGCTTCAGTTGGGATTGTCCTTTCCTGTAAACTCCGCCTGCCATTTTCCGAGCCAAAAGAAGTACATTATGCATCCTGAATTATTTCCAGATCGACTGGACAGAAATAAATCGCACAGCTGTAACACTGAACCTATACCGTGTAGTGTTGTTCTTCTTTCCTACTGTTAAATATGAAAGAAAGGAATCTGCCAATTTCAGAGTGATTATTTCTGTATAATTCGAGTATCCCAGATGTTTTTCAACATGCTGAATCTATTTCTGCATTTAGAAATAAATTTTGAACAATAAAAAATAATAATTCATGTAAATTTATATTGTCCTATTCCAACAAAAAAAACCATTTCATAAAACAATTAAACAAAAGATAAAGCTGCAATGCAAAAACGACAGCTATTTTACAATACAGAACCAAACCAGTTCCTAAAGTGGCAACAAATAGTCAAACAACATGTTATCTCACACTGATAAATCTGACGCCTTGCATTTAAAAAAACACATTTGTTTTAATTTTTTTTCAATACCTTATAAGGTACTTTCTACAACAAAGGAGAGGGAGACAACATGTTATCTCACACTGATAAATCAGACACCTTGCATTTAAAAAAACAAATTTGTTTTAATTTTTTTGCAATATCTTATAAGGTACTTTCTACAACAAAGGAGAGGGAGACTAGATGTGCAATTTCGTGCACATTAAAGATGGACTTGATAAGTGGTATCTTAAAAAATATTTAAATGTAAATGGTAAATAAAATATTTCAATATCAACTATATATATATATATAACAATGAAAAAAAACCTACATTCTCAAAAATAAATTTTACAACATACTATGAGATGTGTAATTCCTTTTGTGTTAAATATGAAGTTAACAAGTGATATTTAATTAAAATATTTAATAAAAAAAGTCAATTTCACTCATAAACAAAATATTTGAATGTCCATCTTAATTAAAATAATTGTATATCAACTTTATATATAGAAATTAAGTTTACATGTAACATTGAAAAAAAAAATATTAATAACAAAAGAAAATTCAATGCCCATAGTAACAACAACGAACCACATTTACTTAAAAAGTGGTTGATGTGTCATTCATTTTAAAGGTTGGAAAACAACATACTTATATCAACCACTTTTTACTTAAATGTGGTTGTTGCTAGTTGATGGTTGGCATGCCTGCAGGAAGGAATAATAGACCATTGATATATTAATACATAATCAATGTATTAATTAATTTATAAAATTAATTAATTTATATATTAATTAAAATATTAATGTAATAATTGTGTGTATACTAACAACAACCACATTTAAGTAAAAAGTGGTTGATACACTAAAATAGATGCCATTAATTTAATTATTACATTAATGTAAATTAATGTAAGGTATAAAATAAAGTATTATTACATTACATTAATAAAGTATTAATACATTAATAATAATAATCTATGAAAGTATACATACCCTACCCCCTGACACATGTTCTTAACCATTAGGTCCATTGCTATATTATAATAAAATGTAATATATAAATTAAAATATTTATTTACACATTACTACACAATGTAACCTATTAACTAATACATTAATAATGTAATGTATTAATTAGTTAATACATTAATAGATTAATAAGGATTAATACACATTAAAAGTAATACATTAATAATACATTCACTACATTAAATACATTATTAAAATATTAATACATTAATACATTAATAATAAATTCACTTAATGTATTTAGTTTAATACATTATTAAAGTATTAATACATTAAAAATACATTATTACATTAACATAATGTATAAATTAAAGTATTAATACATTAATATTAAAGTACTAAGACATTAATAACGTAATGTATTGATTAATAATGTATCTTAATCCCTTTCTAAACTAAAGTCTAATAGAGTTACTCTTAAGTAAGAGTAAACTATTAAGACATTAATAATGTAATATATTAATTAATTAATACATTATTAAAGTATTAATACAATAATAAAGAAATACATAAATAATATGTTATTAAAGTAATAATAAATTGGTAAATACATTATTAATAATGTATTTATTAATATTAGAAATGGAACTAGTTAACCATTTCCAATCTCTGCTCATTGAAGTTGTTATCCAAAAGATTATTGGTTGTATTTCACAGCTAGTTACTCCATAACAAAACAAATTTTTGATGCATTCGACCTCCTTGCAGGAGGTGGAGAGGACATTGTCGAAAAATTGTCGAAAAATCAAAGTCTTCTAAGACCATTCTTAGAGCCTTCAATGCTACCTTCTTAGCCCTAATCTCGAAGAATGCAAAGGTGAACATGGCTAAGAAATTCATACCTATAGCCTTATGCAATATTATCTCTTATGCAATATTATCTACAAGATAATTACTAAAGTTATTGCAAACGTGCTCAAGTTCCCTCTCAAAAATATTATCTCCATGGAACAGGGAGGGTTTGTGGAAGGAAGACAAATTTTAGATGGGATCATAGTTGCCCATGAAATTGTTCATTCTATGCAAAAGTCCAAGAAAGATAGTATGTTAATTAAATTGGACATGTCAAAGGCTTACGATAGTATTAATTGAAAATTCCTCCAAAAGATGTTGGAATCGTTTGGCTTCACAGAGAATTGGATACACTGGATATATGGAATAATTTCAACAACCTTCTTTTCAATCCTCGTAAATGGATTCCCCTAAAAAAAACCTTCAATCCCTCGAGAGGTATCAAACAGGGGGGTCCTTTGTCCCCCTACCTCTATATTATCCTTGTGGAAGGCTTGGGGAGACTAATCCAAAAGGTCGTGGCTGAAAATCGACAACGATGGAGGACGACGTTAGTTGGGCTATCCTTAATTGGAGGATGACGACAATTTAGTTTTGGGATTTCAAAACTAAATTGTTTCTGGGATTTCAAAACTATCCTTAATTGGAGGATGACGACAATTTAGTTTTTGGATTTCAAAACTAAACTGTTTCTGGGATTTCAAAACTAATGCGTAATTTTAACCAAAAAAGTTGACGAATTAAAGAATTTTTAGCTATATTTAAACGGCCAATTTGCTCATTAAATTCCAACCCTGCCAAAAACTACAACTAGCTTAGCCACATCATTGTGGCTAATGAACGCCGAAAATTCTATTTAATTTATTAAACCTAACCCTAATTCAATTTTAATTAAAAAACTCCTCGGACGTTTTTTAACAACAGAAATCCCAAATTTTGAAAAAATGGAAAGAGCAGGGTTACTAAGAGATCGTGCACTTCCAGCTTCACTTCCATATCCTCCCAGTCCTGATAAATGGGAGGCATAAGTGAGATCGGAAGAG
>CBVK0103117240.1:0-11283 GCA_900067695.1 Picea abies
AAACTCTTGGTTGATACTTCGTCAGAATTGGTTGATACTTCATCAGAATTGGTTGATGCTACTCTATATAGAAAAATTATTGGTTCATTGATGTATCTAAAGAATACCAGGCCAGATATATACTTTGTTGCGAACACCTTGAGTCAGTATCTGGTAGAACCCAGACGTGTTCACCTTATAGCTGCAAATCATGTCATGAGATACCTTAAGGGTATGTTGGATTATGTTCTCTGTTAAACTGGAGATCATGACTTCAGACTATATGGTTATATTGATTCAGGTTGGGCACATAGTGCTTCTGATAGAAATGGAACTTCAGGATGTTGTTTCAGTTTGGGGTCAGTCGTGACTTCATGGGAAAGTAGGAAGAAATCCAATATTTCTCTCAGCACGACAGAAGTAGAGTATATTGCAACATGTTTTGTCAGTTGTGAAGCCATATGGCTTCAGAAGTTGTTGACAGGTCTATTCGATCTGGAGATGGAAGCCACTGTGATTCTAATTGATAACCAGAGTTGCATAAAGATGACGAAGAACCCAGTGTTCCATGATAAGTCAAAGCACATAGAGATCTGGTATCACTACATTCTTGATATGGTGCAGATGGGAGTTGTAAAGCTCTAATCTGTTGGCACAGATGAGTAGGTTGCAGATGTGTTGACCAAGCCTATGTCTCATGTAAAGTTTGAGTATTTCCAAGACAAGCTTGGTGTTGTCTGAAAGAACCTCCCTCGAAAGGGGGAGTGATGTTGATGATACTATGGCATCCTGACCAACAATGGGTAGCTCCATTAGGATTTTATATCCTAGGAGATTGATCATCCCTGGACAGATCCCGAAGGTCCGGTAAGGATGGTTTGTGAGAGTACTTGTGCATGTATATGCCAGATGTGGTTAGTAGTGGTAGCTCCATTAGGATTTTATATCCTAGGGAATATTTTGATTCTTGTGCAGATCCCAAAGGTCCGGTAACGATGGTCTGTCAAAGTACCACATGGTAGCTTGTTAGGATTTTATATCCTAGGGAATCTTATGATTCCTGGGTAGATCCCAAAGGTACGGTAAGGACGCTCTGTCATAGTACCACAAAATGTTGTTGTTGCACCTGCCTCATTCTGTTGCCATATGATGATGATGTTGTTGTCTCAGCCTCGTGCTGATGATGTTGTTGTCTCAGCCTCGTGTTGATGATGTTGTTGATGATGTTGTTGTATCAGCCTCATGCTGTTGATGATGGTGTACAAGCCTCGGGTTGGTGATATTATTGTTTTAGCGCTATTGATGTTCATGTTTTAGCTTCATGCAGTTGATGATGAAGATGCTACTCCAGCTCCATGCTGTAAACGATGATGATATTGATGATGATAAAAACTTCTGATGATTTGTAGATATGCCAATCAATGTTCCAGATGTTGATGATGTTGCTGCCCTCTCTCTCTCTCTCTCCCGATGATGTTGTATTGGGTTATGTTAGTAGAATACCCTTCTCGTTAATGGGGGAGTGTTGAAATATTGTAACTTCGAAGAATATTCTAATTATATTTGAGTTATTATCTTATAGATCAAATCCCCTTTTGTGAATTGATTAAACCATATTTATATGGTGGTATTTGTAAAGTCGACCCCTAGGGTTTATAAAGTGGTTTTAACCACTCTTGGAAGAACTCAACCTTACTAAGTGAAGAGACATAACCCTAGTGCCTCCTTTACTAGTATTTATAAGTGAGGATGGAGCCTCACTCGCTCATTCACTCACACACACTTCTAGTGCACATCTTTTGAAGGAAGTTACAGTTGCAGAAGAAAGGAGAAGAGAGGCACATGGTCGGTCTTAGTCTATTCTTGGTGGTTTGGTCTTTAGTCTTGGCATTGTATTGGCAATCTATTATTGAGGAATTTTTTGTTGGGTTTTCTCCCCCATGAGGGTTTCCCAAGATAAAATTTTGTGTACCTTGTGATTGTGTTTCTTTCAGTGATCCTCTTTATGATGTTATTTTGTAAATGCATTGAATGCTCTAGTAAATTGAAAATAACCTAATAACAACATTAAAACTTAACACAAACCACCTGTGATCAAACAATCCACCTTGTCAAATCGTTCACCAAGGTCTGCACCCAGTTGTCTTTGCATTCAACTTTTTGGTTACTTCTGTAGAAAATCCAGGTCCTATCAGCAAGTCTTCTTGGTCTGTCTTTGACCTTGAAGGGTCATCATACCATTCCCACTCATACTTACCACTTTCCACACTTCTTCCCATCTATTTCATCATCCTTTTGGATTTTGGACTCATTGACCTTGTTGTCGTCCTAATACACACCTACAAGCGTGGAGAATTATCCAACCCAGTTGGTGTTGAAATATTGTAACTACGAAGAATATTCTAATTATATTTGAGTTATTTTAATATATATCAAATCTCCTTTTGTGGATTGATCATGTTGGGTCATGTATAAGACCAAATCTCATTTTGCGGATTGGTCAAACCATGTTTATATTGTGGTATTTGAGAAGTCGACCCCTAGGGTTTAATAAAATGGTTTTAACCACTATTGGGAGAAGTCATCCATGCTTGGTGAAGAGACACAACCCTAGCGTCATCAGCTAGTATAAATAAGAGAGGACGGTGCCTCATTCTCACACTCACTTAGTCACTCAACAAGTGTGCATCTTTTGGTGTTAGCTACAATTACAAGACCAAGGAGAGAGAGGTGCATGCTCAGTCTTGGATATTCTTTAGTGTTTTGGTCTTAGTCTTGGCATTGTATTGGAAATTTATATTAAGGAAGTTTTTGTTGGGTTTTCTCCCCCATGAGGGTTTCCCAAGATAAAATTTTGTGTACCTTGTGATTGTGTTTCTTTCAGTGATCCACTTTATGATGTTATTTTGGAAATGCATTGAATGCTCTAGTAAATTGAAAATAACCTAATAACAACATTAAAACTTAACACAAACCACCTGTGATCAAACAATCCACCTTGTCAAATCGTTCACCAAGGTCTGCACCCAGTTGTCTTTGCATTCAACTTTTTGGTTACTTCTATGATCGGTTCTGCGATAGTCTTAGCACAGTCCTACATCCTGCCTTGCCCAAGTGTTTTGTTCTTTCTCAAAACTTTTCGCTTGGCCTACTCAAGCATAGCACCCAGTTCTGACCAAAAGTTCTAGCTTCGTACACAACTCAACCCTTTCACAATTCACCGAGTCTGCACTCAGGTTGCCTCTACAATGGTTCAGTCCATTGAACCTTCACCAAACCTGTGCTCAAACTTCTTCACCAAACAAGTGTTCCCTCTTCCCATAACTGTTCCAACTACAGTAGTGGTGAAGATTCAAGTTTGTTGTGATACCACCTATCTCGACCCCATAGGATGCTCAAATGGATCTTATGATCGTTCGCCTCTTAAGGGCGTGCGACACTGCGATGTTTCTTACTTGATTGCTTCGCGCACCAAGAATACTTCGTCCGGACTACGCCTCTTCACCTAGAGCATACCCATACTCCATTCTAGGCTACTGGCAAGTCACATTCCTACTCTAGTGCAACTCTTGCTTACTTAGACAATTGCTAGCACAATTTAGCACTTAGTCTTATTTAAGCATGCATCCATGAACAAGAGAACAACTATGGAAAAAAATGAATCTTCCATTCTAGTTTTATTTGAATATTATGTATATAGTTTTCTTTGAATATTATATTGAGTCCTTGGGCATGCCCATGTTGTTGAGGGAAGACGAGTCAACACCTTTGAGCTCTTTTAACATAGGGAACCACTGGACATCTACCTCCTGAAACTTTGTCAACTTCATTAACCATCATATGTTTAGTTTCACACATTTTTTTCCCACAACTCCTCCAAACATAACAATGTTTCCATACTTGAAATCTCTTCTAACTCATAGCACCTACTAGCATCTGCCTTTCGAAGCTTTGTCAACTACAATAACCTCATATGCTCTTCAGTTCAACACATCCCTCTGAGCCCAATAGCTCCACAAATACCAATGTTTCCAAACTTGGCAGCTCTTCCAACGTAGAGAAACCAATAACATTCAAGACACGAAGATTATCAGTTGTGCCAACCCCCATATACTCTTCTCACATCCATATGCCCCTAAAAGCTCCAAAGATACCAATAATTCCATACTTTGCAACTCTTCTAACTCAGAGCATCAACTAACATTTAGGTTTTGAAGCTTAGTCTGTTGACCCAACTCCTGTATCCTCTTCAGATTCACACATCCCTCTGCTACTAGCATCTCCAAAGATACCACTTAAAGCACCCAGTAACATTTAGGTGTCGAAGCTTTGTCAGTTGCGCCTGCCACAGTTATGCTCTTCAACTTCACACAACTGTCTACCTCCAAATATACTAATGTTCACATAGTTGGGCAGCTCTTTTAACTAAGAGCACCCACTAACACTTAGGCATCCCAACTTTGACAGCTGCTCCAATCCCTGTATGCTCTTCAACTTCACACATCTATCTGCCCGCAACACTTCCAAAGATATCAATGTTGCCATGAGGACTAGATGACCTTTGGAACTGTGGATAACTGTGCAGAGGCAAGTAGGTAAAGGGTTTATCTTTTTTGTTATAAATTATGATTGCGTCAAGGAATAATCAAGAGAACACATTTTGACATTGTTGTTATATTTTATAAGCAATATTAGTGGACATTGTTGCCATTGTTTTTGCAATATTGTTGAAGTTGTTTGTAAGCATTATTGTTTTTGCAATATTGTTGAAGTTGTTTGTAAGCATTATTGTTTTTGCAATATTATTGAAGTTGTTTGTAAGCATTATTAGTGGACATTGTTTATAAGTAATAATAGTGGACTTTGTTAACATTGTTTATAAGCAATATTAGTGGACATTGTTGACGTTGTTTATAAGCAATATTAGTGGACATTGTTGACATTCTTTTTGCAACATTATTGACATTGTTTATAAGCAATATTAGTCAACATAGTTTATAAGCGATATTGTTGTTTTTGCAAATAAATGCATTCTTTAAGAATGAGTACTTAGAGGCATGGATCTAGAAGTGGTAAATAAAGATTTAATGGATTGAATTTTCTCATAATTCATTATGTCAGAATATTAAATTTGATATATACTTACCTATGAGTAGGTCAAATTTTTAATTATATACATTATTATTTAATATTGTATTTTGTATTGAAATACAATTCACAAAATTATCTAACAACCCACTATTATTTTGACAAACCATTCCTAAAGTTGGGGTCCAAAAATTGAGACAAAGCTCACTCTCTTTGAAATAATTTCACGAACTCTATTAATTGAAAAATTACTTTTTGTTCCTCTAACTTAGTCTTTCTAAAGGAAGACCAAATGTGTATACAAAGTCAATGGTATTTTGAAAAACAATTAATATATTTTTTAATACGAAAATCTATTTGAATCCCAATTTTCTTTTAATCAATTTTAAAAATTCAAAGTATTAATTTTCAATACAATTAAAAACCAAGGTAAACTAAAACCTTAATATATTTTTTAATACGAAAATCTATTTGAATCCCAATTTTTTTTTAATCAATTAAAAAAATTCAAAGTATTAATTTCAATACAATTAAAAACCAAGGTAAACTAAAACCATTCAATACCCAAATTTGCAAGGAAAGGATTGATTTTGTATAGAAGTTGTGCTTCATGAGGTAAGAATCATAATCATACCATATTGAATAATTTTAACATTCAACTCATCATTATAACTTGAATAATTTTAACATTCAACTCATCATTATAAATATTTGTAATGTTTTTTTAAATAATATTAAGTAATTAAAGATTTTCATTAAGTATTTAAAAAAAAATTAAAATATATTTTAATGAATTCATTCACATATTAAAATATTATTCATTTTGTTTAAAATAAATGAAAAATATATATATTTTTAACCTATAATTATATATATATATATATATATATATATATATATATATATATTAAAATATTATAAATATTTGTTATGTATTTGTTTGAAATAATAAAATATACTTAAAAATTTTCATTACTCGTGGTGTATTTCTTTACAAACTAAAAACACATAATGAATTCATTCACATATCAAAACATTATTCATTTTGTTTAAAATAAATAAAATATATATTTTTTCTAACAAATAGAAGTCTTGAATACAAACACATCAAGTTATCATTTATTATGTGAATATTGAGTAGATCATACATATCTCCTACGTAGATAGATCATAACATGGAAATAGTACATCATATCTCCTACGTAGATAGATCATAACATGGAAATAGTAGATTATAGTTCAAAAATTATAATTTTGTTTATGTATTACAAACATTAATATTATTTTTTTCCAGATTATGGGTTATCATTGTATTTTAATATTAAAAGTTGGGGAACATCTTCTAAAATAGGTTAAACATCATTTACATTGTTAATTTTAAGTAGTATGTTTCATACATTTGACTGAACTCTTTATAGGTTTAGTTGGTGAAGTAATTTTTGGAGTACTCTTTGGATCCATGTGAGTTGGGGAAGATCTTCTAGAATATGGTAAACATCATTCACATTGTTAATTTTAAGTAGTCTGATTCATAAATTTTAAGTAGTAGTAATTTTTGGAGTACTCTTTGGATCTATGTGAAAAAATAATGAGTAGTTTAACTGTTTGTTAAAGGAAAAAACATAGAAACAACCCCCCAAAATAATAATATTTATGTTTTTCCTCTTTATCACAAATTTTGAATCACTAAAAATATATCTTCCAATCATCCCCGAGAGATATTTTGATTTCGCAGCAATGTAATGCATCATTTGCATGGTTCAATGGGGCAACGCAGCTTGATGGTAATTTGTGTAGAGCGGGAGGAGCAATAAAAACACTAGATTCAACAATCATAAGATGGATATATAATTGTGGCAGAGGGACAAACACAAGAACGAAACTTATGGGTGCATGGGCCACTCTCATGCTGGCAGATTACCTGTCTTTACATTGGCTCCAGGTAATGGGGGATTCCAAAGTTGTCATCGACTGGTTGTTAAACAAAGGTAGGCTCTAGGTGTGTGCAGTTGAAGGATGGAAATCCAGAATTAAAGACTTAATTAAACGTTTCCAGTCTATCAGTTTTTAGCACATCTACATACACTACAATATCGAAGCAAATCATCTCTCCAAAGAGGCACTAGGCAAACCATAAGGCAAAATTTTCTATCATCACTGGTCTAATGGTGCTTAAGGTCCCAGGAGACATATTAGAATCCACTAGAAATAATAGATTTTGAGGCCCTTTCTGAATTTTTTGTGCAAGCAATAGCAAGTTTTTTTTTTTTTTGAGATAGTTATTTTGACATTGTAAAGAAGACTTGGTTGAACGCTATTTTGATCTCGGTCTCATATGAGAAAGTATAGACCTAGAACTTTTTGGATCTTTTGGCATGGATCTATGTGGCAGTGTGCTCTTGTAATGATCCTTGTTTTGTGATGAAAGATGTAAACAAATTATATTTCTAATATAATTGAGCCAATTTTCTACTGGAAAGAAAAAAAATGTATGATTTAGCCACAATTTATTCCCTACTAACTTTTCAAATAAACCATCTATAATAATTATATTTACTACATAATAAATATTTTTTCCACACTTTTTACATTGACTTTGTCCTCGAATTTTACTTTGATTGTCCTTTCCTTGAATATGTCCTTTAACATGCTTACAACCTAATACATGTCATACAAGAAAAAATATTCAAACATCATTTTGAAATATGTTTAAAACATTTTTTCATGTTTCCTTTCATTGTCGTTGTCCAAATTCTAGTGTCGAATTTTTCTTTAAAACAAAGGTTACTAAAAATATTTACATTTTGACAAACTTGGAAGAAAGATTTTTTTTCTAATGCCTATTATGGTGCCCTTCTCATCTCCTTAATTTTCCCTTCCATTGCACAATATATGATTCCATACAAAACACCATTTAAATAAAAATTAACATATTTTTCATGTCCTAAAATGATAGGAGAAACTCTACTCAAACTATGTTATGAATAGTAGTAATAAATCCTTTGGACCAACTATGTTCTAGTTTATGTTCAAACATTTCAAGTGGATACTGCACCCATGATTAAAGGAAATAGCTTGGAAAAATAGAAAAGAGAGCCAACAAGAAGAATTTATAAGTTAAGAGAAATGACATGTTGTTTGATTTGAGTAAATGGAGGAAGAATGAATGCATCTTGGTAACTCTTAGGAAAGTAACATTAGAGGAAAATTGATCCAAAAATGGTTCTTCTAAGGAAATCATAAAATAATAATCTATGTGTGCCACATCAAAGCCATGTATGTCACATCACATTGCCATATAAGCTAAGTTAATCTAGAATTATAAGATGAGAGTTAAAAATAATAATGGGAAGTTTAGATTCTTGTACATGACAGTAAATGATAATAAATATCATATAATAAATAATTACCATTAATATATAATATAAAAATATAATAAATGATATATTATTCATATATGATAATAAAAATTTATAATATATTCATCACATAATAATATAGAATATATAATATAATCATAATATAAATGAATTAATAACTATAGTATAATACTACTATAAATGAATGTGAATGTAGGAACATTAGAATAAATGTATAATGATATAATAATATATTATAATAATATCACAATAGCTTTGGTCTTTGGACAACAGAACAATTCTCTCAATTGCGTGAGTATGAATCCACTCGACACTTTATTTTGCAAATGGAAGAGCAAAGGTGGCAGCTCAAAAGCAAGGCGGTATGGATAAAGGAAGGTGACAACAACTCAATTTTTTTTCATAATTATGAGAACCTTTGAAAGAACGTAAATACCATGTGGGAGATTTAAACTCTAGACGACTCGATTGTACATTTGTCTAACGACAAATCCAACGAAGCGGTTTGTCACTTTAGCTCTCTTTTCGATGAACCGTCTAGTTGTCCCATTCAAGAGATATTGGAAGTCGTTTCAAAATTCTCCTGTGTTTTTACAAATGATATGAATAACTCATTGACCGGAGGAGTAGTGAAAGATAAAGTATTTGCTACCCTCTCCTCCATGAAAAGACGTAAGAGCCCTAGGCTAGATGGACTAACTATGGAGTTCTTTGTTGGGTTGTATGATTTAGTAAAGGACGATCTTCTCAAAGTAATTCGAGAGTCCCTAAGGGTAGGATAAATCCTCATGTTTAACATTATGTTTATCATCTCGATTCCCCAAAAAATAATACAAGAGTTCTTTTGGGGACTATCATCCTATTTCTTTTTGTAATGTAATATTCAAAATCATAGTGAAGATTCTAGCTAGAAGGTTGTGTTGTGGCCGCAACAACCTCCCCTTTACTTTTTCTTTTACAAGCAAAAGGAAAGGGTCCCCGCTACTAAAATTTTAAGCCTATTTCCTAATCCTTTACCGCTTGAGCCTAATGCTATTTATTTTCCTACTTTGAGGGAGTTGAGGTTTGGTCTTGAATGATGATTGTTTTGATGGAGGTTTATTATCTCTTTTGATCTTATGATTTCAAATATCTTCATGCCTCTTATTTTATGTATGATGTTTCCTCAACATTTGTGTGATGGAATTGACACATTATATTCATACCTTTTACAGATTCCAAAGTGAATGATGATCTTATTTGGCTGTAGGGTTCGATGTATAGTGCACTTATTGAATGAGTTTGATGTTGGTTATTAATCATTTTTCTGAATTACTTATTCAAGGTCTGCATACTCTTGCTAGCATGTGGTTCCTAACATTTTCATCTTTATACTCTCATTTATTAGACAACTCTTAACTTTAATCATAAGGTCACTAATCATTTCTATGTGATGGAGAATAGGTGCATGTAGCTATCATGATAGTTATTTAATCTAGATCATAGATGATTTCCTTCGAGAAACCTCTCCTCTTCATTTTCTTCAATTTCAATACATATTCATAAGTTTACTTAAAGGCAATGAAATATAATATTTCTCATGTATTGGCGAGTGTTCTTTTAATCGCATAATTGATCTCATCTCTCTCTGTGGTTGCAGTAACATATTAGCAAGATATTTTCTCTTCACGATTTCTCCAGCCTTGAGATGCATGTGGGGCAATCCCTTGATCTCCTTCCCTTTTCACCTTCCCTTTATTTGAAAACCCAAGCCTAAGGCCTATTGAGTCTTCTCCTTCTTTTCTTTTATTATTTTCCCTAAAAAAACCTCATAGTTGGATTATGATCGACGAGAGATTTCCAACGACTATCACCATACTTAAATTTGAGTTACGGATTAGAAGTCATGCCCCCACGAAGTTTCCTAAGCCTTCACTCACCTCTTCCACCTCATGGCCACGTGGCTCCCTCTCATTTGTACCATTCGATGTGGTTCCCATGTGGCGTTGATGTGGCATCCACCACATGTCCTCTTCATCGTCGACATTTCCCCGTTTAGGTTCTTTAGTCCTCCGACCCATTTGCCGATGAAAACCTTTTCATCATTGAAGTCCCTCTTCTATATCACTTGGATGCCACCGACTTTCTGTCACTGAAAACTCCCTCATGACCTTTTTGTTTCTAGGGTTCCATCACTCATGTCCTATGCACTATACTCCATTTGTCGATGACGACTCTTTCCTCTGCCAAATCCAATGGCCCTCGGGAGTCGACAATTAAGAACCTCGATCATATCGGTGCTGTAAAGTTAGCCGATAGTTAACAACCTCTTGCTTCTCAAGATGAGAGCTTTGAACCGTGGCACTTCCACCACGTTCCATTTGGCATAACATGTGTCACTACGACTCAACCCTGACCATGACCCCAAAACTCTAGATCACACTGAAATGTGGCACATCACCTGCATGACACATGGACCCATCTTTAGTTTGACACGTGGAATGACATGGATATACACATCTATTATTGAGGAATTTTTTGCTAGGTTTTCTCCCCCATGAGGGTTTCGCAGGATAAAATGTTGTGTACCTTGTGATTGTGTTTCTTTCAATGATCCTCTTTATGCTATTTTTTTGAAATGCATTGAATGCTCTAGTAAATTGAAAATAACATAATAATGACATTAAAACTTAACATGGTATCAAAGCTTGACTGAATAGAGAACCTTTCACTAGGTATCTAAAAACATCATTGTTGTTGTACAAGGAAATTAGGGATTTTTATTGGAGAGGAATATCTAACCAAAAACTATCTAGGGAAGTGCACCCTACCCTAGTGCATCCTTTGGAAGCTTGAG
>CBVK0103117255.1:0-15102 GCA_900067695.1 Picea abies
CCATGTTGATTGTTGAAGAGTACAACTTGAATGTTTATAAGCATATTAGAAAAATTGAGCATTCATTTCTTTGTTGCTTGGTATCCCTTTGAAATTTTTCTTTGTATATTTGTAGTGCCTTGAAAATGTAATGATAGGTTTTACTTGCTTTGGTATCCTTACGGTTTTCCTCGAATATGGATCCTATAATACTATGAATTTTTATTTCCTTGAATATATTAGAGTTGATGATGTAGGTTGCAAGGCATTGTTTCTCTTGTAGACACATCAAATATTTTTGAAGAAGGTACTTTTAGATGAATATTTGAATGGGGTGTGCAGGTCACCTTGAGCTTGATTTCCTATGCTTAAATATATAAATCTATATGCAACAATAATTAGCATTAATATAAACAAGAATCCCCCCCCTTATCTCTTGTTTTCTTAGAGCATAAGTGCGATTGTTGGTTTTCAATAGTGATTTTCCTCATGATTCCTTTGGGAGGTTTTCACCATGAGGGGATTTGTTTTTACTTTTTATTTATAGGAATAAACTTGCCTCCAAGTACCTTTTCAAGTAGAGATTTGTCAAATATGTATTAGAGGAGGTTTTCATTATATGATTTTGTTTTCCCCTTTTGTCTTTTTTTTTTTCATTTGTATATGAGGTGATCAATCTAATTTGAAAACATTGCTTCTTTCATTCATATCAAGTTAGTGACCCTGAATCTTTATAATGAAATGCTCTTTTGACAATGGTTTGTTGTAGATCTTGATCCTGTGTCCATTGTCCAAAAGAGATAGTTGTCTTCATCTGTCATTTTGATTTTTAATGACCCATTTTCATAACACATGCCAATATAGTATGGAACTAATCATCTTGTTCTCAATTTTCCCTTGAAGTCCTTGAAACTTGAGTCATATAGTAGGGCTCATTCTCCTTCCTTGAAGACTTTTATTTTAATGTACTTTTCATGCCACTTTGTTCTCTGTTGTTGGATCATTTTAGTGTGGAACAAAGCTTGATGCCTATATTTATCTAGTGCATTGATTTGTTGTAGTCTTTCTTATTGTGACTCAGGGAGATCTAGTTCTAGTTGCATATCTATTCTTTATGTCTATATTTCAAACTCTATCGGGAGAATAACCTTCATTCCATAGACCAAATCACAAGGTGTAAATTCTATGGTGGTCGTCCATGTAATTTTGCATGTCCATAAAACTTTTGTCAACCTATTTACCCGATATTTTCTATATTGTTTGACTATTTTTTATGAGAATACTCTCCAACTCTTTTTTGTTACTTCTACATGGACATTTTCTTGAGTATGGTAAGAAACTAATTTCTTGTGACAAATATTGTATAATCTCATGAGATTCTTAATGAAATTTGAGGTGAAATAAGGTCCTTGATATATGAAAATCTCCCTTGGCACTCCAAATCTTGCAAATATGTTCATATATAGGAATGATGTTACCTTTCCCTCTTTATCATTTTTCATTGACTTCACTTCTACCCATTTTGTTAGTAGTCTATGTAAACCAATATATGCTTCTTTTGATTGGATGGTGGTTCTACAGGTCTCACAAAATCAACTAAGCCCCACTTCTTAAATGGTTCCATTTATATTTGTAGTTGGAGGGGAATTCCATCTCCTTTTGTAGGCCTCCCCATTTTCTGACACTCATCATAGTGGGATACACATGTTTCAGTGTCTTTGTGAAGTGTTGGCTAGTAGTATCCTATTTGGAGAACATTGTAGGTTGTTCTCTTATCAACATGATGACCTCCACAAGGTTCATCTTGACAAGCATGCAATATGTCATGGACCTCATATTCCCTTATGCAATTCCTAAGTATTTTTTTGTTCCAAGTTTGAATATGTATCCCTTAATCCATGTGTATGTGGCACTCTTCCTAATGATCTTGCAGTGCTCTCTATAAGAAAAATGGTGAGGAAACTTTCTTGTAGTTAAGTAATTTTCTATATCAACAAACCATGGGGTTTGTTGTGATATTTCAAAGAGATGAGCATATGGGGAAGAGATATCAACAACCTCTTCATTTGAATTGTGTTACTCTTCAAAGAAAATCTGCAACAACATTTTGTTTACAAGGTTTATCTAGTATTATCAAGTCAAAATACTACAAAAGAAACAACCATCTAATGACTCTTCCATTAGTATCAATTTTATTCTTCAAGTATATTATCAACAAATGGTCAATATATACAAAGACTAGATAGCCAATAATGAAATGTCTAAATTTATTGATAGAATAAATAACAACAAAAATCTATTTTTTAGTGACCGTGTAGTTAAGCTATGCTCCTGACAATTTTTTGATTATGTGATAAATAACAAATGGCTCTTTGTCTTCCTATTGTAAAATAATCGACCCTAAGGCTCTATAAAAATCATCAATATAAATGTGGAATGGGATATACCAACTAGGGCCTTGCAAAATAGGATCTATAATTAATTTATCTTTTATATTATGAAATGGTCTTTGACAATCTCTTGACCAACACAATTCTTCATTCTTGGAGAGTAGGGTAAAAAAAGGTGCTTCTAACTTGCTAAAATACTTTATGAATCTTCTATAGTAACATGTGTGTCCTAAGAAACTTCTAACATCCTTATGATTTTGTGGTTTTTTTTATCTAGGTGGATATCGGTGGCCACCCACCTATTCCACTGGCTCGAAATACAATTTTCCACCTTTCGGTGGCCACCCACCTATTCCACTGGCTCGAAATACAATTTTCCACCTTGGCATTTTTTCTATGGTTTTTCGGGTCCTAAACTTTTGGAGTTGTTTTGAGGCCTTAAACGACATTTTTTTTGGACTTTTGTGGGGTTGGAGGTTATTAATGACATTCCTTGACCCGGGTGGAATTTTTACTCCTCGGCTATACCTTTTCAACGAGATAACGAATGCCCCAAACATATATTGTATGAAAAAGTTACTCCCTCGGGAAGTTAACATATCAAATGCACCCATTGGGGCCCATAAACCTTTTGGCATTTCATCTTCTGGGGTTAGTGTTTTGGATGTTTAGGGTTTTCTCCTTTATTATTTATGTTAAAAATGACTTTAGAGCCTCATTGTAAAACATATTCTTGTGAATGAGCATAGCCATCACATCTCTTCTCAAAGATAAGCCGCCACCATTCTAGCAAGTTCATTCACTTTGTATTTTTACAGTCTTTGTACATTTCTTTCATTAATATAAAAGTCTTTGTACATTTCTTTCATTAATATAAATTGTGTATTACTGTATCTCCATGTTTCTTGCAATATCTCTGTGTAATTTCTTATTATATCTCTACCTTCATTTCATTCTCAAAATGATACATATCAATGGTATTAGAGTAGGTTGCTCATTGTTGTTTCTTAGTGCATGTCCTCGACAAGGTCATGGTATAGAGAGTTGGGTCTCGAGCTAGTTTCTCTTGAGTAAAATTGTTCTTTCCATATCAAGTGGACTCCCATGGTGGAAGAAAAGAGAGATGAGGTAACATGAGATTCTATTCATTTGTTTCTCGAGGAATCCCTCATGTGACAGAGGGACGAAATGATGGAGAATTTTTCCCAAATCCTTCGATGAATGCTGACAATAGCAGATGCATCTTCATCAAGCAACCACTTTGGAGGCCCCACTCCTTTCAAGGTACAAGTTAATTTTGATATTCCCATGTTTGAAGGTCAAATAGATGCATATGCTTTGGAAAAGTGGTTAAATATGCTAGAAGGTTATTTCTTTGTTCACAATTTTTCCGATGGGGAAAATATCACTTTTGTACTCCTTAAGGCTACCTCCTATGTCAAAAATTGGTGGGAGACTTACTATGAGAAAAGTTTCACAGAGGAGTCTGAAACGTTTGAGGCCAAACCCAATTGGGAATATTTTATGGACGTCGTCAAAGCATAATATTACCCTATTTGAAACTATGTTGATTAGTACATGAGATGGACCACACTATGTCAAGAGAGGGAACAAATAGTGTTGGATTTCACAAATACCTTACATACCTTGCACACCAAGCTAGGTATCAAATACATCGAGCAACATCTGGTTCTAAAATATCGTGGGGCTCTACACAGGTACATCCAAACCAAAATAGATTTTTTGGACATCTCATCATTGGGAGTCACTTATCAATATGCTGTCAAAATAGAGCATATTGTTAAGTAGCAGAACAAGAGTGAGTTCAGGTCTACAAATTCGCAACAACCGAAGTATGGTCAAGGAATCCCTAACTCACAAAACAACCAACCTCAATACAACTAGTCCAAGCCATATGAAAGGAAGGGTAACGGGAAGATGAAGAAGGACACTAAGAAGTGGTGTGACTTCCATAAAATCCCTTGGCACAACACTGATGAATGTCGCTCAAAATAGTCATTGGTTGTTGAGCTCAAAGAAAAAGATCCAAACCCTAAATCAGACTCTGATTAAGAAAATAATAAAAGGAGACAGATCATTGATGCATAACCCACTGCTACCATCGTGACCACAACAATCCAACCAGAAGAACCATAGGATCTTGAGGAGGGGGAGCATCTCTTCCATTCACAGATGTGGGTGAAGGGGACCTCACTACATTTCATTACTGATAAGACAAAAGAACCTCATATCAATAGAGGTCATCAAGCAGTTGAAATTTTTGACAAAACCACACCCGCAACCATACAACATTGGGTGGCTTCATAATGGATGAGATATTTGCATCAACTAGTAGTGTCTCTTGTCCTACAACATCAATCCCTTCAAAGATGAGGTATTGTGCGATGTTTCCCCACTGGAAGTCTATGATATTATTTTAGGTTATCCATATATGTGGAAGCTTCATGCTTTTTATCAATCTTGACCCCATAGTGTCATTGTTACTATTGGGGGTCAGTGCTACAGATTACCAGAGGTAGTTATAACTACTATTCCAACAAAAAAATTCCACAACGCAGTCTCTCATACGACAAAGTTTAACTTCTTCACAATCTGGTCAGAAGGTGAACAAAAGGACACTATGACCACTACAGCCTCGACTCGAGACATTTCTATCTAGTGGAATCGGGTCAAAAATATTGTAGAAGAGAAAAAATACATTATTGCTTCACCTACGGGGTTGCCTCCACACTACCCAACCAAGCCAAGCTATAATAGAGCCCTTCATATCTCTATTGGCCATAACCCTTCTCAGGCGTGATTGGGTTTCCAACCATTAGCCCCCACTTATATGGCTCTTAATGTTGCATATTCACCGACAGATTCCTCCCACGCTCAGGTAGATCACGTACCTATATTGGTTCAACAGATCCAACCCCTCTAACAATATATTCATGAAAACCTTCAACAAGATAAGAAAGACAACTTCTTCAACAAGGAAAGAAACTCACCAAGGTTCAGATTCAACAAATTATTCCCCATCTAACATAGGAACTTGACGCAATGGAGACCATTTCTTCCTACATGGGGAGGAATGATCCAGGTAGATATCGGTGGCCACCCACCTATTCCACTTCCTCGAAATACAGTTTCCCACCTTGACAATTTTTCTAGGTTTTTTTCGAAACTAAATTTATGGGGTCATTTTTTAGGCCATGTTATCCCCCATTTCTAGGGATAACTAAGGAGATGATGTATCGAGGCCCTCAGGTTGCATACATGGAGTGTCGAGAGATGGATTAACTTTTAGTGTCCACATACATAGATGAAGACTCGCTTCACCACCATACTTCTTTGATTCATCATCATGGCATCCACCACATCAACTTTCTTTCGGAAGATAGTGGATCTTGCTCCATGAGGTAGAAGTTAGGTATTGTGGTAAGTGTCACTTTAATACTTGAGGCATTTGAATATGTTGCATTAAATATTCTCTTGATTATGGAACATTTGCTTGGAAATTATGCTCTTTGCCCTGTTTCACTTTGGTGGTTGACATTGTGTCCTAGTAAGTGGTCACCCACGGGGAAAGGTTTTCTACTCGGAGGTCTCCTTGATGAGTCATCGTACCATACCCTATCATACTTGTTACTTTCCACACTTCATCATTTCCATCTCCTCATCTTTTGGGATTTTTGGGTGTACTAACCCAAGAAGGGATTAAGAGGTCTTGAGAACAATGAAATGTTTCTCCTAAAATAATTTGAAGACCTAGAAAAGAAAAATCACATTATATAGATGTCCTTCTTGTTGAAGTGTGTACACTTATGCAGTGTCCCTTTCTTTCCATGCATATGACATTCTGTGTACCTCTAGCTTCAAGTGACGTTGCGTTAATATTTTCTTTCCATGTCTTATGGTACCCATTTTTTTTGGATTTTAATTAATTAATGGCAATAGATGGGCTTGGAAAAAGGTTGCATTAAAAATGAAGGTGCAACACACCCTCTAAAAAGGCACCCATAAATGAGATAATATAAACCCTTGTTGTCATGAACCCCATGCCCATAAGTTTTACCTCCATCCACTTCATACTCTTTTCATAACTTAGAAAGGGTCCACCTAGGAAACACTCTCTGAATTGAGGAATGATTCACCTAATAGGTCACTGTGACAACCCTCCCACACCTAAACTTGGCAAGTTGCATAGGGTATTTGATCATTTGTTTAATTTGAAAAGGTTGTTTTGATGCACATGTTTAAGTGGCTCGTGTATTAAATGAGATTTTACTTGTCATGATATATTTGACTTGAGACCCTTGGAGGGTGAATTCACTTGTCTTTGCAGGACCTTGTTTGATGGACATGGTGGAGGAATAAGCCTAGCTTGGGCCTTTGTTGGGGAAAGAAGCCCATCGATTGGATTCCATGACCCACACCTTGGGAGAAGCTAGTTGATGAATGTTTCCTTTGGAGGCAAGACAAATAACCTTGGATGATGAGACCTATCCCCTCTTATCCCAACATTTGACTTTGGAAGTTCAAAACATCCTCTTCTAGGGCTTGACGTCACATTTGGGGCTAGGGTTTGATGATGGTGATGATGACTTGATGGAGGATTGACACACTTTTATGGAGAGAAACCCTGAAACCATGGAGACATGGCCTTTGGAGGCCCAACGACTCCCTCACATGGCTCAACGAATTTCTCTATGTGACAAAACATCACCCCTAGGGGGTATGTCGTCACCTTTAGGGTTTTCTTTATTATGTAAATTAAAAAATTTAATTGTAAAGGGGAAATTAGAGGAGGTCGACCTCCCTAATTGTGTTTTACCCTAATGATATGTGGAAAAATTAATTTTAAAGGACTCCTATAAAAAGAGACCTAATACATTTGATTTTATCATAACCTTCTCACTTGATAATTACATACTTGGCTGAAATTTGCTCCCTCTTTGGCCATTTGGTCTATCTCTCTCTTGTGCAATTTTGTGGATGCTTGTCTTGTCTATTGTGGAGCTAAAGTGGCGCTCTACCTTCTTGGAGGCTTGTCTCTTGCATGTTGATGACATTTACTTGGTAGATGAGGGTTTTATCTTGCTATCTTGTGGAATTGGTAAAGAAATTTCTTCATTTTTTGGTGATTTCTTATTGTTTCATGGTATTCTTGTCTAAAAAACTTGGAAGAGTATAAGGACATACACCATCCACCAAGTTCATCTTAATTGTTATTGGATGAGTCATTTTTTTAAGGTTGCTAGGAGGAGTAAAAGGGATTATACCCTCTCATATTTACCTTATTGGATTTACTTGCTCTAGTGAGTAAAAGGGATTACACCCCTAGAGAATTAGTTGATCCAAATATTACACCTAATACTCCATAACCTAATAGACTAGGAACTAATCTGAAATTGCATTGGAGAAACAAAATCGTTGCATTGGAAAACGTCATTTATTGAGATATCAGATTTGTCTAAATTGGAATCAATTATATATGTTGTTAGATTGCTTGAGCCATTAGGGAATCTTGATTAGCCAAGGATTTCTTTATATCATTATAAACTTATGCTACAACCACTAGGGCTACTGCAAAATCAGTTATCAATCTCTTATCTCTCACTCTTCTACCATTGAAAATAGTCGATAAGTTGTTATTGTTTTTTTTTTAAATAAAAAAATATATTTTATTACCTTATAATGCCATCATAGTAGTACACCTATCCATACATGAACCAAAACCAACCACTTATTCTACCAAACAGATGGAAACCAGAACATATGGCCAAAAATATTGATGTCTATGAAGTCTGAATTTTCCATGTAACCATGAAAAAAATGACACTAAAATTTCTATGATAGTTTTGACAATGGAATGCATAGTGACAGAAAAAACATCAAAATTAAACAGTGGGTGAACCCAGATTGACCTTGTCGCCATAAGGTTGAGGCCAGGTAGGATCGAAGATGAATGATTGGGTGCATGTCGTACATCTTGTTTTTTCTGGCTCGCCTGAAAGAGCATCAAACAACATGTCCAAGTGGTTGTTGAGGATGGTGTGTCGGTTAAGCTACTCTTCCATATTCTGTCGCATATAAAACATGAGGGCTAAGTGATCCTTGAGAGGTGGCAGGTGTGAATCCTTTCAGGTTGTGGAGCTATGATGAGGGGAGGTTGACTTCTTGGAGGGATTTCCTCCACATTGCGCTCCTTCTGATGGATTTCCTCTTCAATTATGCAGGTATCCAATTCCAAAGCAAAGTCTATTCCAAGGGTGGATTGACCAGGAGTGTTAGATAGGTCTTGAGGGTCAGGGAATCTATACAAGAGGGAAGCCAGGGGGATTTGTACCGGGAATACAAGTATTTCTTCTTCGACATAGGCCATGGGAGGATCTTCATCCATCATATTTTGGGCTGAGGAGGGAGGAGGCGTCACAGAGGGGCTACTATGGAGAAACAGAGAAGTATGGGGCATGGGAGAGTAAATAATTAGCCTACGATTCCAGGAGAAAAATATATAGTAAGTAAACCCTCTCTTGGTGATGGAGGGGTTAACCAAAAGGGCGAACATGAGCATGGTGAAATAACAAGAAAGGAAAATCTCTGGATGAACGCAAATGACTGTAGCTAGAGACGAGAACAAAACCAAATGATTGTATCAATTTCTTACCTCTGAGATTATATCTGGGATGGAAAGGTTAATTTCTGGAGGGGTCGAGTGGATAGGGCTCGTGTGACTCATACTCGTCCAGACATGTCATTGATGTCGTAAAGAGTATGCCATTAATCTAGCTTCTGAATGCAATCGCACCAGGTCACCTAACCATTGAATGTCGATAATTCTGCGAGGTCTTGAGGAGAGGGTGGCGACGTAGAAATTTAACATCCTAACGTGCATGGGAACCAACTATCACCCCATTCGGGGGGCAAGTGGTTATTGATAATCTACTTGGTATTGGCTATCTTTTGGGCAAGTTGTTTGCTTATTTTTTTGAGTAAAAGTTAATGATGTAGCAACATTTTTCTACAACCAATTGGCTGCCCTAATATACTTATGATAACATCATTTTTCAACCTTATTTTACCATCAAAGTTTATGCTTAAGTATTGGAATATTATATACTTGTTTAGTGCTTGATTGTCCAATAAATATTTGATGCTTTTGATGGTTGATTATCTAGTTAAAAACTAATTATGGTTGATAATTGATCAATGAAGGGAAAAGGGAAATTATAATTTATTGTTGCTTTCTTGAGTTTTCTATAATCTACACATATCCTCCACTTGCCTCCATTTTTTGGAACAATGGCTAAAGGTGACACCCACTCACCTTTAAGAATATGATAGCTAAAATTTGCATTCAAAGGTTTTTACAACTTTGTTTTCATTATGTATTTGAGTGTTTCATTCATCCTTCTTTGAAATTTTCTTATGGGAAAAGGGTCTTATTTGATGTATAGATGGTGGGTAAATATTCTAGGATGGATTCCTTGCATGTCCTCATAGTCCCAAGCAAAGGTCGAACTATGCCTCCTAAGGGACTTAAACAATTTCCACTCTTGGTCAAAATTTAGTCAATAGCTGAATTTTATAGTCCTTTTAGGTAAAATTTATATAGTTTTGAATATTTTTAAACTCTATTTTAGTAGTGAAAAAAATTCTAGAGTTTTTTATGGTGTTCCTCTTCTTCTTTGCCATTGTATTCTTGAATTTAAAAAAAAACTAAAGTACAAATTTTGCATGTAGTTGGAAATAATTGTGTTCTCATCAATGTCCTTAAGTGCTAAAGTAATTTCTATGGTGAGAATTGGATTTATAGTACTTTGAAACATGTCCTCCCCTTCTTATTGAACTACCCATAGAGGTGTCTCTATCTAAATGAAAGGTTTTGCAAGGGGATAAATACTTAATATTTTTTGTGATTGACAATTGATGATGGCCATATCCCTTGTCTTGTAGACTATATATGTATCAAATGTGGCTAGCCTACCTAGGATAAGTGGGTACCCACCAAGTATTTTTTTTTTTTTTTATAACTATGAAGTCTGCTAGGTACTCCCATGACTCAAGTTTGTTAACAAGGTAGAATAGCTAGATGTCAATAGTAGGGGTTAATCCTAGTGAAGTGGTGCAATTAGACTCTCTCCTTTTTGGAATCGAAAATCCCTTTAGATTAATGGACGAACAACCTTTGATGAACTTTAAATGTGTTGTGATATGTTCTTTTTTAGTTTTCCAAACAATAATAAATAGAAAGTAGATATACTATCTAATACATTTTTGAAATCAAGAAAAATGTTGTTCTAAGAGTTAGCTCTCAGAATAGAAGAAAGATAATTGTTAATCCTTTAACTTCAAAGAAATAGTTCTATAGAAGTTATAGAATTTAAACAATAAAACTTTCCACAACAAAAATATAATTTAACATATGAAAATCCTTGAGATTTGGCTGAAGAAAATAAAATGAAAGAAATTTAAATATTTTCTCGAGATAGCTTACAATACAACAAGAAAATTCTTACAAAATATCCATGCAAAGACTAAGTTGCATAACAGTCCACATCGTTTGATTTGCATAAACAATATTCTTCAGTCAAAATTTATTTAGCCAATGGTTATCTTCCTCATTAACCAATGTAACATAAATAGTTCTCTTACAATACTCCTTCAAAATCCATATTATCAAAAAACCCTTCTAGCTTCCTAAATTATACTATATATATAATTTCAAAAGTTGGTTGTGATAACCATATTTAACTCAACCCTCATGTGAACTGGGGTTTTCTTCTCTGACTACCTATTTATCATACTTTTCCCATTTTTCAAAAATTATATTACATAAATTATCATGTGGGAAAGTATGTCGTCTTTGGGGTGCCTTCAAAATTGGTGATTCCCTATTAAACTTGTCAATGTATTTATCTATTTTAGGGAATACACATTTTAATTGAGTGGATTTTCTCACTTCCTCCATGAGAAAATTTTGAAGATGTCCTTTTTTGATGGCTAACAAACTTCATACTTCCATTTCATGTTGCTATATTATGTACTCAAAATTTTCCAACCCTTGGTCCACTGGATAGAATTTTTCTGGAGGACCAAGTGAAGAAGCTAGCATTGAGTGGTAGTTTCTTCCATAAAATCCCATATCTTTATACAATATCTTCCACCTTATTTTGAGCTTAGTGTGCCACCTTGTTTCAATATCCTATGTCTTGTTCAATTTATACACCTCATTCTTATTTAACAGTCTTATATTATGATCTTCATGACCTCTTTTCTTTTGAATTTGCTTAATGAATTCGATTTGATCCTACTCTTTACCTTGTTTTTCTTTCCATATCAAATTTTCCTTATAAAAAATTGAGAGTTTTAAACTCAACTTTTGAAGTTGAAATGCTTTGGTATAAACATATATTTTAATTTCTACATTAACAAGGTCTTATTCTAAGACATGATCTACACAAATGAAATTAAGTGTTGCACAAACTTATAATAATTGACTTGATTTTCTAGTAACACAATCTTCTTTTCTAATTTTTTCACATTTACTACTTATGAATGTTCCTTATCAAGGATATCATGAGTGATGGTTGACCCCTCAGAGGGAAACTGAGTCAACTTGGCTTTCTTGATGTCAAGCACTTGTTCCTCTACTATGTAGATGATTGTGTTGTCTGAAACTGTTATTTTTCTCCTATGTTTATGTTTGACAATGGTTTGTTTTCTCTTATTATATGTTATTAATTCTAAATATGCTACAACCTCAATATGGTCTGGTATATTTTGATCACCTTGGGATAAAGTGCTATCTAAGCTACTGGGTGTAGCTATTTTCTCCATCTTCGTGTCTTTATCCTTGATCTACTTCCCTTTTTCTATGCCCTATTTAGGGATAAATGAATGCTCCATAGTTAGATTAATGAAACTAATTGGAGGTGTCTCAGCTTGTTTTGTTGGTTGTTCAGATGGTTCACCCTATATACTATTGTCGTTGGTTATCTTCTATGTCTCCTGCAGTCTCCTGTTGGTCTTTTTCCGTTTTATATTGTCTCTCTTGTTCAGATTTTTCCTCCTTTAATTTATTTTGTAGCTCAAGTATTCTTCTATGTCTCCTGCAGTCTCCTGTTGGTCTTTTTCCGTTTTATATTGTCTCTCTTGTTCAGATTTTTCCTCCTTTAATTTATTTTGTAGCTCAAGTATTGATGACCTATCTTTTTTTCTTCCTCCAATATCGCCTTCTCAGCTTCTTCCTTCAACGTTTTCTCTTATTCCCACCTTAATCTCTCATCTCTACTTTAAGTCTCTATTTCAACCTCTTCTTTAATTATTTGCTCATATTCCTGTCTAGCCTATGCCTCTTCAACTTTGATCCTATATTCTTCCTCTTTCTTTAATATTTTTTAGCCTCATCCAATTTCTTCTTGATTCTCTCCATCTACTCATTAGAGGTCATGCTATGTGTGGGAATAAAATATTTTGATTTCAATCTCATGATCACTTCCTCCCATGTAGTGGCATTCTCATATGGCACTTCATGATCCCATCGTTCATGGGCATAATGCAATGTTATTGAAATAATAACACTATGTTTGGGAACCAATACTAAAATATCATGCCTCCATGATTTCCTCTACAAAAACCTATACTCCAACATGGAATTAGCCTCTTGTTTGGATTGTTTATAATTCAATAGCCCATAATTCCAAATATACATGTTGTATAGAATAAATTTTCTCTTCCTTGAGTCTTTGGCTAATGATGCATTAAAAACCCATACAATGGTTTGGTAGGAAAATTACCCCAAACCTAGCCTATTAGGTACATGTTTGGGTAATAGGTGAGGGGGAGTAGTGACCCCATAAATCCTCAAATAGGTATAATCCTCGTGCATGTACCAATTTCCTATGCTTCTCAATAGCCTCATTTCCTCTCTACTCAACCTAGGTCACTCTTTACAAAATATTTATTTATAAATAGGCGCAATGAAGGAATTAAAAATAGGTGCATAATTTCTCTTGTACTTATTCTCCCACATAGCCTGGCAATAAACATGAATTGGATTTTATGCCATGTTCCAGTTCCATTTCAACCTTGGGAAAGCATTACCAGCATATATGATATATAGTAAATATGATGCCATGTAAAAAGTGGGAAACACTTTAGAATTGGTCCTTGTATCCCTCTCAATGGCTCTATTCAAATAATGAGATAAGATAGCTACCTAATTGAAAAGTGATCTTGTAGAAATCACAATATGGATTAGAGGAACCCATGCATATTTAAAGTGGATGCAATTAGGCTCTCCATATAGTCTACACATTAATGCCATGGCATATATGTAGGGGTCTCTTAAATTGATCATTATGCAGATGCCATCATTTTACCCAAATAATCTCTTATCTTCCTCCAACCAACTTTCCAATTTTTTTGGATATCGTTTTCTTGATGAAATCTCTCAACAAATCTAATCATCATATACTTCTTAGGTTGGTGAAGTGTATAATATATTTCAAATTTTGAGGGGTAATAAGAGGCTATACATCTACCTTCATCATTCAACAATTATATTATCAATGATTGTATGTTTAATCCCCATCCAATAGCCTTTGAATATGGCATAATTGGGGTCCTTGCAATGATGGTGTGTAAGTGAGATATTTTAATGTTGATAAATGCCAAATCATTTACATTTCTCATAGCAGGGTCATTAGGTGGAACTATATCCATATAGTATTCTTCTCTAAATATTCTATAGACTTCACCCCATACAGGAAAATGAATTTGAGCATTGATTAGGATTCAATGTATTTAAACATGGGACATATTGGCTTAATTTTTAGTTTGGATAATTGAATAACTAGTGTGAATTGTTTAGGGGCGACCTCCATATCCTTGTCAATTTGTTCAATAGGATCTATGATCATTTTCCCCGTTTTGGTGATTGTTTAGGAGTTCCAGAAGAAGATCTCCTAGGAGCCATATTATCTAGATTACCAATAAAATTGAAGTTACTAAATTTATGTATTTCTATGTTGATGAAAAGTCTTTGATTCTCAAATAACATAGTGTATATAACGATACATGAAATCTAATCTCCATTCAATTTAGCTAGCATTAACAAACTTCGATGAAAAATATAGAAAGAAGGTTTTACATATACTTACCTAGTTGATTTAAACCAATATTTATAATTATAAAGTTTTGAATTCCACTTGTGATGAATGCACTGATAACTGGAAAGTGCCAATAAAAATGTTCACTTGATACTACAACAACAAATTTTACTACTCACTTTGATTGATCAAAAGAAACTAACATTTTCAATGAAGAAACAATGCATATAAGCCTTGTTTATATAGAGTGATATTTCAATATTCTATCATAATTAATTCATAGATTGAATATTTAGTAGTATTTGGAATGGTAATGCTAGCTGCTCCAACTAGACAAGACATCCCAACTACTAATCCAAAAACATTAATTGTAGGCAGACAAGGTTTCAACAACTATTGATTTTTTTTTCACTTTGAATTGGCATTCAAATCAATCTTTCTATTCCAAGAAGAGTTTGAAAGTGAAGCTAAAAAGGTATAATGATCAGTGATGACAAAATATCTAATCAGATAACATATTGAAAAACTCATTTTGGATAAGCCAAACATGACTCTGATCCATTATTCTGTAACGACCCTGCTTAAATAGATGTATAGGATTATTAATTATAATT
>CBVK0103117268.1:0-10473 GCA_900067695.1 Picea abies
TTTCACATCAACATCAACATTGGTTGTTATATTCTGGTGCGTCCAACCACATGTGTCTTCATAGAAATTGGTTCTCAACTTACTAATCTATTGATGATGGCATTGTTTTTATGGGAAATGATTTTTCTTGTAAAATTGTTGGGGTTGGTAGCGTATGAATTAAAATGCATGATGGTATTGTAAGAACATTAACAAATGTGAGGCATGTACCCAAACTTAGAAATAAATTGATATCTTTGGGAGTTCTAGATTCTACTGGTTATAAGTGTACAATTCAAGGTGGAGTATTGAAGGTGTCCAAAGGAATCTTAGTAGTCATGAAGGAAAAGAGGATCGGGAACATTTATCAGCTTTAAGGAAGAACTAAAATAAATCAAGCAGTGGTAGAATCTGAAGGTGTGATTAACTCTACTTGTTTATGGCATCAACATTTGGGTCATATGAGCTAGAAAGGGCTTAAGGTATTGGTTGATCATAAGTCACTTCCAAGTTTTTGCAAGTATTGTGTTTTTGGAAAACAGTGTAGACAGAAGTTTAAAACAGGAAGACATATAAGCAAAGATATTCTAGATCACATTCATTCAGATGTTTGGGGACCATCCCCTACAATTTATTTTGGAGAATCGTCATATTTTGTGTCATTTATAGATTATTACTCTAGAAAGGTGTGGGTCTATTCACTTAAAATAAAAGTTGATGTATTTAATATTTTTAAGCAATTCATAGCTTTGGTTGAAAAGAGCACTAACAGGTCAATCAAGTGTTTAAGAACAGATAATGGAGATGAGTTCACATCTGTGGGATTTGAAAACTATTGCAAGGAGGTTGGGATCGAAATACATAAGACCATGGTTTATACTCCTCAGCAAAATGGTGTTGTTGAACGCATGAATAAGACTCTTCTAGAGAGAGCAAGGAGCATGCTCAATAATGCCAAGTTGCAGCAGGAAATGTGGGCATAAGAAGTTCTTACAACATGTTATCTAATAAATTGGTCACCATCAACTGCAATAAACAGTAAGATTCCAGAAGAGGTATGGACATGTCATTCATGTGATTATTCAAATTTGAGAATATTTGGTTGTGACACTTATGCTCTTATTTCTAAAGATCAATGTTCTAAGTTAGATCCTAGATCAAAGAGATATGTCTTTGTTGGTTATGGTGATGGAGTTAAGGGATACAGACTGTGGGATCCTACTACCCACGAACTCATCATAAGAAGATATGTAGTATTTGATGAATCTTCACTCATAAAATCAGAACTGGTAGATGTTGAAGTGAGACAAGAACAGGTACCACAAGTTCAACAAATTTAGTTGGAGACTCAACCATCTTCAGAAAGGGAGGAGCATGGAGAATTTCGAGAAGAAGAAGATGTAGATGAAGAAAATATCCAGGAAACTGAGGATATGCCTCAACCATCTCTAAGGAGATGTTCGCGGGTAAGGAATCATCCTATTAGGTATGACGATTATGTTTCATCTATGGCTTTAATTTCTATTGATGGAGAACCTAGTTTTTTTCAGCAAGCAATTAAGGAATCTGAAAGTGCTCAATGGAAGAAAGCTATGAAGGAATAAATGGATGGCTTAGAAAGGAATAAAACATGGGACCTGGTAGAAATTTCAAAGGACAAGAAGGTTGTCGACTGCAAGTGGGTCTACAAACTAAAAAAGGGTGTTGATGACAAAGTCGAAATGTATAAAGCAAGAATGGTAGCCAAAGAGTATTCTAAAAAAGAAGGTATTGATTTTCATGAGATATTTTCACCAGTTGTGAATCTTGTTTCAGTTTGTGTTATGTTAGCATTATTTGCTTTACTTGATCTTGACTTAGAGCAGCTAGAAGTTAAAACAACATTTCTACATGGAGATTTAGATGAGAATATATATATGGAATAACTGGAAGGGTTTGTTCAGGATCACAATAAGAAATTTGTTTGCAAACTCAAGAATTCATTGTAAGGTCTGAGACAATCTCCCAGACAATGGTACAAGAAGTTTGATTCCTTCATGGTGAGCCTAAATTTTACCTTAGAGAGGAATAAAACATGGGACTTGGTAGAACTTCCAAAGGACAGGAAGGTTGTCGGTTACAAGTGGGTGTACAAAAGGAAAAAGGTTGTTGATGATAAAGTTGAAAGGTATAAAGCAACACTGGTAGAAAAAGGGTATTCTCAAATGGAAGGTATTGATTTTCATGAAATCTTTTCAGCAGTTGTGAAGCTTGTTTCAGTTTGTGTTGTGTTAGCACTAGTTGTTTTACTTGATCTTGAGTTAGAGCAGCTAGGTGTAGGTTAATATCCTTCATACCGCTCTTAGTCAATATTTTCTCATACCCACCTAGTCTAGGACTTTACGAGGTTTATCAGATGCTCTCTAGCATCAAGCTCACAGCCTTCTTAGCTGAGGTTGGGATCTAATCTTTCCAACTAGTCTTGTAACAAAAATTTTCTCGAGATTAATGTCTCTCAACCCATACATGGGCCTCTCCTACACCTTTCTTCTTCTTCCTCTGTTCATAAATCCTCCCTTCTCCTCAACCTGAAATCCCCCTTAGTAAGGTTCTCGACCTATACCATGTTTTCTTCTGTTAGAAGGAAGCTCATGGGTCAATCATGGGGACCCATGGTGACCTTTCTTGTTGTCCTTTAGATGATAGTCTAGGTCACTCCAAGTAGTCTCCCCATACTTCCATTTATTGAGGGTGGTTTGTTTCTCAACCACCATCCCTTCCTCATTAACTAATTTTCCTTGAAATCATAGTTATGGGAAATATCTTAATATTTCCAATTCAAATATTTCAGCAAGGAGGATTGGGTCATCTTAACATGATGAACCCCCTCTAAAGGCTTCCTCGCTCTCCCCTCTAGTGGTATCATGGCCAGTACTCAAGGCTTCACCCCAAAGTCAACTGATTGGCATGTTGATTCAACAATAATATAATTACAGTGTCTATGTGCCATCACATGGAAATCATCAATCATGATTAATTTACAAGATGGGGAAACTCGAGTGTTACAAAGACATCCTCATTATATAGGGAACGTCTTATCATCAATGACCTCAAAGCCATTGCCACGTGTGCTAGGGGGTCTCGTGACTAGATCCATGTGATCAAAACCCCAAACGTCCTCCTAAGAGTGCCAAACAACTTCTCTCAAGTAATGGGTTCAACCTCCATACAAGTCAGGTAATAGCCCCTCAACATCCTCCAAAGGATCCAAGCATCAACCAATCATGTGAAATCATCATCCGAGGAGGGGGGCTCATGTAATCCAAGATGCATCATGAAGACTAAAGGCAAGGTACACAATCCAAACACAAAATATAAAGAGAGTCATGTTAGCACAAAATCCATTAGCTAAATTTCACTTAATATCCTCTTCAAACTTCACACTATCTTATAAAATTATGAAATTTTCCAAGTCTAGGTATTGGAGGGTCATTATTACCCCCTATTAGGTGCGCGAGTACCCAGACAAAGGTGTATGTCCTAAGGAACCCATCAAAGAGTATGTGTAATGATAGTGGTATGGATTGGGGTTTACTTCATGGGGTGGATGTCATTGACATGCAAGGCCATGCATAATATTCATCCTCATGAGTGCCTTTGTAGAGGGAGTTCTTAGGTAGTGAGGTACCCTTTCCTCAACACTGTCTTTCCAAACCCATGTTTTCCTTTTTTATTTATAGCTTTAACCTCTTATGGATTTTGACATTTGATTTGCTAATTCCTTCATAAGATATGAATTCATTGAATAGGACTTGGGGTGATGGATTCTTAGCAAGGGGGTAGAGCTCATGCTTCTTTCTTTTCCTGGTTTTTTATACTTTGCTTTTCTTGATTGTTTCTTTTACCCGAATTTTGAATTGGATTTTTTTTTCTCTTTCTATATCATTTTTTTTATAAAGTTGCATCAACCTCGGGTTTTCTATGTTATGACCCAATGGGGGGCATATATAGGGTTAAATGTATATGATATGACCTCAATGGGGGGAATATATGGGGATAAATGTACATGTAATGTGTAAATATATATGTAATAGGGTTGACCTAATAGTAAATGGGCCTCATGTGTAGGTGTGAATATGTATATATAGAGATCATGTATTCATTATTGAGACATGTAAATTGTGATGTATGAATGTATTTGGTTATTTGGAGGAGTTTCTCTTATTCTTTAAGGAGTTATTGTATAACTTATATATCTTGGAGTTGTATTCCACACTCACATTCTATACATGGTGTGTACTTTTGTTCTATTATGATATTTTAAGCATTTGGTACATTGTTTTTGGATCATAACATTCTAGCCCCTTCTTCTCATGGGATTATGAGGCACATAGATTTTGGGGGTACATGTAACACCCAACCCAAAATAAATGACAATAGATAGGTGATAGATGTAATGTGTTATTTATGATGAGGGATATGGACATGTTACCCCCATTAAGGCCCCCTAGTAGTAGGGACAAATCCTAACTCCAAAACATAATGATTCATTATCTAAATCAACCCATGATCACCATTTTCATGCCTCGATTATTAACATTATCACTTGATATGAATTGTTAGAATGATCTACCGGAGTGTGTAAATTTACTATATCATATGAGTAAGTTGAGTTGGGAATGTAGTGGAAGGAATTTGTGGGAAATTATTTGTGGAGAATCTAGAATAACATCGTTGGATCTGTTGTCTGAAATGTGGATCATGGAGAAAACATTTCTCCTCTAGTTACCCCTAGAAGTGGAGGGGTAACAAGGCCTCTATGGCCTTTGTTGTGAAACCAATCACAACATAAGTAATATTGTTATAATAAGGTCATATGTGTACAAAGGCCACCTTTATATAATAAAGGCTTAGACATGTGACATGAGCTCAGAGTTAAAATTTATGCATTTTATTGTTATAAATAGGGGTTTTCCCCTATTTTATGTATCTCATTGTCTTTTGTAAATATAACAATCATCATTAAGTTATTATTCATGGAGATGCATTCCTCCATTTATTTGGATTGGCAAGTGAAATCAAACCCTCAAGTGTGTAGGTACCCCCAATGTTACTATTTATGTTATTTTGTTTTTAGTTTATGCAAGTGTTGTTTCATTCAGTGTTAAGGATGCAATAGCATCTTTCCAAGGATTTGATAGATTGTACTTGTGTTGACATAAGTCAAAGGTTGGTGTGAGAGGTTTTAATCATGGGAAAACATGTAACTAATACTACTCCAAAGTACATGTGTGAGCATTATTTTATTGGTTTTCTCTTCTCAAGGATCCCCTTTGTTTCTTTCTTGTGGTACAATAGTGACAAAGGTTTTATTCACTAGGGATTACTCTATCACATTCATTCATATTGAGGGTTTTAAAATTACTCAAAAGTTTAACAATATGCTGTTGAGTAATAAGGGGGTGAAAGGGGTATTTTAATATATTATGGATATAAGTATTGATGTGTTTATTTGAATTTACCTATGGATATGAATATTGGTATTTTTAAATGGAAGAGAAGGAGGTTTCCAAACTCAAATCAACTTAAACATTGAGAAAATAAAATCATAATAGTTTTTAAACATAGAGGAATGAACAAACATGATGAAGATTAATAAATAAAAATTGATAATATATAGAAATCATCATACTGAATAAAAATAAAACAAGTGGAATAAGCAATGAAAGTTTTTAGAACCTACCTCTTAAAAAAAGTGTGAAAAGAAATAGTTGGATAAGAAAATTAGTATTACCATTTGGATGTATTTAAATGTTTGGTAGTCACTTCAAAGTTTCCAAAAAAAAATATTAAAAGTGATGCTATGTCATAATTAAATCTAACCCACATGTAAGGGAAATTTAGATCAACTTTTAAATGTAATGCCAAATTTCAACCTTATTAGAGATTGAAAAATGTTTTAATGTTTAGATTATTGTGATATAATAATAAGCAAACCCATAATTTTACACATCAAATCATGTAAATTTGTGAGTGGGAACATACATAATACTCAAGTTTAAAATTCGCAACTTGCACTACCATTAACATTTCGGTTTGCTATGATATTGTTTGTTGTACTACAGAATCAAGAAATCAATCTAGAGAGACCTTTTAGGATTGTTATGAAGTCAAATGTAACCCTTTAGCTTTAAAATTGTTGGATATGTTCAAAAATTATATTATGTTTATCTACTAATTGTGTTGCTGAGTTAAATGTAATACTTTAGCTTTAAAAATATTGGATATGTTCAAATATTATGTCTATCTACATATTGTAACTATAAATTAATGAAAAGGATTATAAGAATTGTAAAAATTAGAAACTTTTAAGAATGACAAAATTGAGTATGCAGGTTTCCACAATTAGTCATAATGTAGACAAATTTTCTAAATAAAAACCGTGTAAAGTTTTTATACAGAAAATTTATCTATATTATGACAAAGCTATCTAGAAAATAAATATGATCATAATGAACTAGAATACCTACCTTACCCAACCATTACAAAATTCATAAAATGTACTATATCATATGAAATACATCAACACTTCCCCTTATCCCTCTCAATTATATATATAATGGTAACCTGCTTCAAAACTTGCATCGATTGCTCATTACCTATTTCAATTTCAAGTCAAATCATGGTTGCATTAAAGGGTGGGTACTAGCGTGATTACAACTACTCCTACTTCCCTCCCTCATGAATTGACACGTCCCTCTACACTCATCTCTACTATACCTTTGTAGATGTTGATGCCCAGACATGCCAAGTGGACATGCAATTGAGTCTTGAGAAGCAAAAGATCTATTGTACAAGAGATAGTCAAACAATCTTTTTGAGAAGCAAAAGACCTACTGTACAAGAGATAGTCAAACAGTCTTTTTGAGAAGCAAAAGACCTATTGTTCTTAATGCATACATAATATTATATGTTGAGAGAAACCAATACTACAGAACACCCATGCTATTTTACAAATATATGATATTGAATGCTACTCTACTTATGTAAACAAGAGGGAGGGATGTTACTATAAACTTGGACACAAAATAGACATAACCCATTAGTAAGGTATGTAGCATGAGGACTTAAAGGAAAAGTTGTACATTTTGTTCTATAGAAGTATGTGTGTTAGGTTTTTAGAGCTACAACTCCTTAGTAACAAATGATTCCAAAATTATATGGAAGATATCTGAATTAAAATATTCAAAAGTTGTTGATAAAAGTCTAAGAAATATGATAAGAGTAGCTTATTGTTGATCTATAAATTGTCGTGGATATTCCATTGGAAGAGTTCATTGCAATATTCAATTTATTTCTTTAGATCATAGATTTATTATTATTAGCTTAATGCTAAAATTTATAAAAATAACTTAAATATGAAAATCAAAGAAAAAACAAATGAACACACCATCCACACAAATGAACACAAGATGTATCTTAGGAAACCCAATATGGGAGAAAACCTAGCTATAAGATGAGGTGTATGTTCTTCTCCCTTTTCTTTAGTTATGAAAATGTATTTCACTATGATCTAAATGGTTGTTATAGAATCTTCTTACCGTTCTATTATGCTCTCAAATCCCACTCCTAGATATTCTGCTCAACTATGGAACAAGTACAATGCTAAAAGAATGACACCCCCTCTCCTCCTAGTGGCCTAGTATTTACATTGTATGATAGTTGTTTATGGTTAGGGTTTTTACATACCTCAAACCTCAATTAGTGTTACGGTTTTGTACCTTTTAGAATCTTCTTGAAAGTTTGCACTTGAGTAGCCCCACACATGAGTAATGGGGGCTGATGTGGCATCCACTTGGTACCATGGCAATCAACAAGGTTCACCTTTGGAAATGTCTCAATGTGTAGAATATCATAGATGGGTTGGGAGTTATGCTCACAAAGTTTTGAAACAAAAAAAGTGTCATTTGATTCCTCAAAATGGCTTTGGTTTCAGACCCTAAATCTCCAAAGTGAAACCTGCCACTAAAATGGGCCCTAAAGCACATGTGTTGTTCATATTTTGAATTCTTTTGTTTAATGTTGTGTTTATGTTAGTTGTGGCATTGCAAACCATTTTAGTGATTCTATGTTCATATCTGAAATTCTTTGTATACATAATGGCTTTTTGTGCAATTATATTCATTGACAAGAAAGCATATGTCCATAATTCTCAATGTTGTTTTATTCATTGTTTGAACTACAAATTGATAGAAATAGGTCATTAATCATATGGAAAATTTTTTCTCATTTGTTTAGGTAAAAAATGAGTTAAGAGAGTCAATGTTCATATACACACTACTAATATTTCAACTTTAGAGATTTTATGCTATTTCTAACCAAAGGAAAACTGTGTAATATTGTTTTTCATAATCTGTTGTAATTTTTGTCTGTTCTACTATAAATTATTTTATTGTATCTCCTGTGTTTTATTAAGATCATGATCTGGTTGCCTCCTCTTCCTTCAGTTATCGAGATTCCATGAGTCACCTTGTAGTCTAAAGCTTGCCTTTGTGCATGGTTAGTATCTCCACACAATATGGATGGTCTGAATGTATCTATTTATTCTTGACCTTAAATAAATATTTAACCAGATAATTCCATTGATATTTGGAAATTCTATATTGAACAATTGAGATATGGCTCCAATGGGTAGTGTTTCAACAGAAAATGTCGCTTTTCTGTTAACTAATGCAAGTTTGTAGATTCAACTCCTAGAAAACATACATGCCACACAGGAATAATCGTCAAGATACCAAGATTATGTCTATTTTTGTAACATGGTAATGATTGATAGCATAGCGGAACTTTTCAAAAATAATTGGTTGTTCATAATTTCATTGCCAAAAATGTCCTGAGAATGCATTTTTGTTTATGAAGATGTAGCCTCTCTTTAATTAAAGTTGAAACGGTCAATCCGTTCACATGTAGCATTCTTTCTATTATTTACACCTTTGACATGGACTTATAAATGTTTGGAAACCCATGGAATTTTCTTTAGAAGTATGGTAATTTATTTTCCACTTTGAATATTTAAGAGTGTATAATACACAGGCTTATCTTGGCTTCATGATGGGAGAATGTATTCCCCTTCAGTTGTTTATTTTTGGGGATTTCTGCTTGAGTTATTTTCTCCTGTGTGTTTTGATCATGAATTTGATGTTCAACAGGCTTATCTTAGCTTGATGACGAGAGGATGTATTACCCTTCATTTGCTCATTATTTTTGTCTTCAGACTTGAGTTATGTTCCCCTATGTTTTAGCATCACGAAATTGGGGTTCAATTCTGTAGTGATTTTTGGTTTCGTGTGTCTACATTATGATACAGTAGGACATTTTGGAATAATTCCTTCATTTTCTTGTCTATGGGCTTTTGACTGGGTATATTTTGGAATAATTCCTTCATTTTCTTGTCCTCTAAGAGATACAAGGTGAGGTTGAAAACAAATTCAGAAAACAACAAAACTCGTTTCTATTTCTATCTTTAATGTTTTGGGATTATGTTTTTTTTTATACATAATGGGCGCTGGGCAGAAGAGTAGGTCTGGAAAGGGTGATAGCATTGCATTGGAAATCACCGAGCTTTGAGTGGGCAGAAGAAAAGAAACACCATAAAATACACACAAACAAATTTTATTGCACACTGAATGAAATTGCTTCATTTTCTATCTTTAATGTTTTGGGATTATGTTTTTTTTTATACATAATGGGCGCTGGGCAGAAGAGTAGGTCTGGAAAGGGTGATAGCATTGCATTGGAAATCACCGAGCTTTGAGTGGGCAGAAGAAAAGAAACACCATAAAATACACACAAACAAATTTTATTGCACACTGAATGAAATTGCTTCATCGTCTTTGTTTTTATAGAGAGTATGGAAGGATCTGGAAGATTTGGAGCATTCACGAAGGATGGAATGTCAGTGGGATATGGCATGGATGAAATGTCGGTGGGATATGGCGGTGATGGAATTCTCTGGAAAATAGTTGAATTGTTGGTGGTAGACAGGTATGTAGAGAAATTAATGCTTCCAACACTCCCCCCTAATTTCTACTACTAATTTTGATCTGCAATGTTGTAGGATGAGTTCTCCATTGTTGACAAGTTCTCGAATGAAGTGATATATAGTGTCAATGTGCTTTGTTCTCTTGTGAAAAACATGATTCTTTGATAGTGCAATGGTGGACTTGTTGTCACAATACATTGTAGTAGGCTCTTCTTGATTGTGCATTAGATCCTTCAAAATTCTTCACATCCAAACTGCTTGACATGTTGTTGATGTACCTGCTACATACTTTGCTTTTGCTGATGAGATTGTCACCATTGGTTGCTTCTTTGATGCCCATTCCACAACTTTTGTTCCAAGATGAAATGTATATCCAGATGTGTTCTTTCTGTCATCAATGCTTCCTACAAAATCATTATCTGTGTATCCAACCAACTGTAGATTATTTGAAGTGGAATACAGTATGCCATGAT
>CBVK0103117366.1:0-39085 GCA_900067695.1 Picea abies
TTGCTCATTGGATATAATTGAATGGTTTAAGTATAAGTTGAAAAGGTTTTTAAATTGTACTTGCTACTGATTCACCCCCCTCTCAGTATCAACAATCTTACCATATCTATTCCTCTATATTCAAAGTCCTTTCTAAACTATGGAAACATAATTTTTATACAAGAAACCAAATGCAACAAATTCTTTGTTTAAAAATTGGTTCAAAGAAAATAGTCGACAATCTCTTCAATGCCAATGGAAAAACCATTTGTATGCTACAAATATATACTATAAATTTCCCAATTATTTTAGCATTTCCTCGACAACGACATAAAAAATGTCTAAATCCTATTACATTTAATTATAAATATGGAGTTCATAAACTTGCGAAATGTTAACACTGTATGGATAATTTATAACATCTATATACTTTGAAAGTACTAAACACACTTGCATAAGGAAAATACACTTGCATGATATTAAAGGCTAATTCGACCACTCTTGGTGATGATCATGTACTTGGGAATTGATTTTACTACTAGGATTTTGCTGCCACCAAGTTATCTCTTTGCTAATCTCATACTTTTCAACTTTTCATAGAACATCATTCCATTGTTGGTGAATTAGAAAACACACCACACTTGCATAAGAAAAACACACTTTCATGAAATTAAAAGCTAATTTGACCAGTCCTGGTGATGTTCATGTACTTGGGAACTAATCTTACTACTGGGATCTTGCTGTCACCAAGTTATCTCTTTGTTAATATTGAACTTTCCAACTTTCCAGAGAACAACATTCCTTATTGGTGAATTATGAAACACACCACATTTTCATCAATGTAAAGACCAACTATGGAATCGAATTACATAAAATACAAATCCATCATTGCATTATTTTATTCTATATCCATAAGTGTTATAAATCAGGCTATATTTAAGTGTTCAATCTTCAAGATCTGAACCTTTCTACAATAATCTCCAATTGGTGTATTTCGAAATATAATTTAATGAATGAATAAAAAGATAATTGAAATCAACTTGCGGAAAATAAATAAAAGACGATCTACACTAATCAACTCTCCATCCTTTTGAAGCATCCCCATACTCTATAGAATGGAGCTTTGATGATAATCTACAACATAACTAAATTAATCTAATTGCAAACTACATAAATGATAAAACTACAATCTATATAATAAAACAAAATCTCATAAAATATGATTTATTCCATTATAAGTTCGACATATGCTCCAAGAGTTACCCCCCCCCTTGGAATGGAGAAAACACTCTTATTTATATATGAATTTTCTTAGAAACTAAAATAACAAATAATGGTTTTAGATACAAAAATCTCTCATGTGGTTACAACCATTTGTTAATAATCAACATCTCTCAAAATCTTCTCACAAAAATAACTAAAATACTTGATAACAAATCTCCCATGATTCTTCTCCATCTAAGATACTTGAGTGATCATCCCAAATATTCATCGAATCTTCAAGGGTTGAAGAGGAAGTTCGAATTTGGAGCTAAATGATAAAAATTTGCATCATTGGAAGCCCTAAATATACTTGTAATCATCACCAAACTAATCCAACTTTCAAAGATAAGTGAAAGTATGCTATTTTTTTTTAACATTTAATCATAAATTCACATAAAATACTAAAATAAATGCATTGGAAAATATCTTGAACCTAATCCCACATAAAACATTAAAATGGAGTAAAGCAAAGTTACTAGAAAGAAGAAAAATATTAAAAGTCAAAGGAAAGGTTGTGAAAAGATGGTAAAAGGATGTGAAAATATAGCAATTATGAGACTCATTAGGAATCTAAGTCCAAAGTGTCAATGGCAGTTGAAAAACAAGAGAAACATTTTGGCCGGATTTTTTTTTTTGGAAAATTATTAATTTTAAAAAATTTCGTACAAATGATATTGTGGACCGTACCCATGGCATGGACTGATAGGGTCCATAGTGGCAAAAGGTAGGGGTCAAAGAATGGATTTTGGTGAATCCGTGACTAATATCACATTTGATCTTGATATCAATGTTCTAGATTCATCCTGGATATGGATAAAAACTTTTAATTTAAATAGGTTTGTCAATGGAAGTTTCATGGAGTTTGCTGAAGACAAATTCTTCAATCCACTGATGAAGAAAATATTTTGTTCTTGCTGAAAAAGAAAATTTTTAGAGTTCGTCCAAATTATTTTTTTGAGGTTCGTTGAAAAAGAAGTTTTTCTAAGTTCGCCAAAAAAGAAGTTTCTCGAAGTTCATCAAAAAGGATTTTTTTCGATGTTTGTTGAAAAAAACATTTTTCTAAGTTCACTGAAAAAGAGTTTTTTTGGAGTTCTCTATAAAATATTTTTTTCTAAGTTCACCAAAAATAATTGTTTTTGGAGTTCACCTATAAATAAATTTTACAAGTTCACTAAAAAGAGGCTTTTCCAAGTTCGTAGAAAAAACGGTTCTCTTAGTCCACTGAAGGAAGTTTTGTAGTTTGGCAATGAAGTGCATTTTGTATTTCCTCAAAGTGCATTTTGTAGTTCGGTGATGAGAACAAAAAAGGGTAGTTCACCAAAGACAATTTTTGGAGTTCAACAATGAAGTGCATTTTGAAGATCTTTGAAGTGCATTTTGTAGTTCAATGATGAAAAAGAATTTTGAAGTCCATCGATGGGAAAAATATGAATTTTTCGATTGGAACAAAAAGTTATGTTTGAGGATAGGAGGTAAATTTTGAGGTTCGTCGATGAAAGAAATTTTCGATTCATCGATGAAAGAAATTTTGTAGATCACTGATGGAAGAATTCTTTAGCTTGCCGATAGAAGAACTCTTCATCTCATTGATGAGGATGGTGACATCATCATATCAAGGGATGACAAGGGGACATTGGTTCCATAGTAGTAGCCATGTTCCATGCCAGGTTAGCCAAATTTCCACATCAACAAGATGATGGTTTTTATTTTAAAAACAAAAAAAACTCAGGATCCAAAAACTTATTTTGGCCATAACTTAACTTAGAATACAATGAAATTTAAACGTTATTTCCGCAGTGACAAAGGCTACCAAAGTGTCAATGAAGGTCACCTACCAATTCTACTCCAAATTTTTAGAAAAGGTAAAATAGTGTTTTTTAAAGAACAAGGTGGCACTCATTGATAGATGCCCTGTTGTTGATGGAATTATTATAGTCAATCCAAAAAGAAGACATGAAGATACCTAGTTGGGATTTTGGCATAATTCCAAATCATTTGGAGTGGAGGTTCCAAAATAGGGAAAAATCCACTATTCTAGACCACTTTTTAAGGATTTTTGAAATCTTCAAAGGAGGAAAAGGGACCTCAGATCACAAATCCAATTTTTTTATTTATTCGACATTTTACCTTATTAATCTAGACAACTTTACCTTGGAGAATTTCTTCCAATTCTGCTCAATTTGGGAGATAGCCAGTTTGGCCAAAAATTACAAGTCTAGAAAAAGTGTAAAAGGAGCAAAGTTGGCAATTCCATATTTATGAAGAATTTGACTGGAGTATCAGATTAACAATTTGAAAGTTGATGTGTACTCAACATCAGTAATAATATCAGTGCCCAATATTAAAAAAACTCTAGTTCTCACCATATTTTCTTCTACGGGTGATAGAAGTTAGCCTTTGAGATTACTTGAACCATAGAAACAAGTGTATAAGGGGGTGAAACTACTGACTTTAGAAGGTCATAAATTTTATCTCAGAACCTAGAATGAGGCACAAGTATAGTAATTGTAAAGGTAATCCATAGGAAAACATCTCAGAAGGTTTATATTATCTTGGGAAGCATATAATTGTTTCGGAGAGCTATAGGAAAAAGGGAAACTGGGCTCTGTGAACCATGCAATCGGTTAATATGAAAGATTTCCAAGATCGTTAATTTTGGAAAAACATTTCTATATTACAAAGGTGCATACCATATGGGAGTACTGAGTAGGGAAGACTACATATACTTATGTAAGGTGCCTATTTAATGATATGGGGACACATTTGGAGGTGAAACAACTTGGCAATGAAAATATATTGAGTCTTAATAACGAGGTATTGTTATGAGCAGGGGAGCACTCAATGATAGAGTGTCATGTCAAGGGATTATTAACAAGATGATCAAATGCTATGAATGAATATTTCTAATGTTGTTGGATATATGATTCTGGGATCAACCATAAAGGAATGATGATAGGCATGGAACACGCCTGCATAAAGAAAGGACTTGTGAAAATGATGACAAGTGTAGTTGGTTATTATGTACATACAAGAGATAATGACATATATAGGAAATAGGGAACAAGCTAGTAGGTGAAAATTGACACTAATTTTCATAAGGAAGAAAAGTAGATCTCCTTAACCTTGAACATTGACACATGAAACTATGTAATAATGGATGAAAATCATGATGCAAAAATGGAACAAGGATCTCATGAGGTGATGTGTAACTCATGGGATGGATGAATCATATCTATGTGTAAGCATAGGAAATCCTAGAAAATAACTACTAGCTATGAATTATCTTTTTCTGTCAAAACCAAGAAAAACCACCTTTATTATGAGAGTTATAGTGGAAGTAGAGTATAAGTGCAAATAATTATGAGGATGGAATAATGAAGGTTTACTCACTTCGAAGGTACCTATGGAAGAATAAATTATTCCATTGGGAGAATATTATCCTTGAGTGGAAAAAATAGGGATTCACAGGGAATTACTCAATGAAGTGAAGAGAAGTATTCATAAATTGAGAAAATCCGATAGGGCATATTGGCTAGAATTACAAGATGGGAAGTGAGACTTGGCCATAAAATATTCAAATCAGGGAACACTAGTGCACAAATGAGCAAAGTGAGAGTGTGCAGGGAAACAAGGATCCATAGGGATTCTAGGACAACTGCTCATAGCAAAGAAGTTGGAATAAATATGCATTGGAAAGCATACTAAGAAGTGGTGCATAATGCATATAGGAAAGATACAATGCATGTTCTCTAGTAGGCATGTTGCAAATGAATTCTTGGTTCATATAGACATGCATTAGTGAATTTTAGAATCCTTGGACATGCATACATAATGCTTACAGACTAAGAGTAGTATGTTATTATACATATGAAATAAAGTTGTTATTATGATTGAAAGTTGTGAATGATGGATTATGTATCTAGGAAAAAGGTTTATAGCATGGATGAAATTGATGATGATGCCATTGCATATGATAGCCATCCATATGAAGAAAAAATGAAGATTGTAAAATGTTGATCAAGAGGTTGGCAGAAGGAGCCTGAGAGCTCCTACAAGATATCAATGGATTAGGTAGTATTAAGTAATTTGATAACAACCATGCATGCATGCACTTGGTTTCTTATGATGCATAAGTGTTGAAGGGAATTGAGGTAAGAGTTCCCCTTGTCAAAATTTCCATATTTGAATTGATATGTACTATGAGCATGACACTCCACTATATGTGGTAAAGGTAGAGGGCCTTGAGTATACAAAGGATATTTAATGCTTGAATGCAATGATGTGAAATTTAATGGCATGCCATGTTATATTGGTTATGAGTTCATAACCAAGGAAGTTAGGAGATATACTCCTATTATATAAATAGATGCCAATAGAGTTATCCATGTGTGAGGTTATGGTGCGGTTGGATATGGAAGAACTATAGTGCAATATAAGTTCTCAATGGTCTTCTTATTTACAATTGATGTTGGACTACAACTTCTTTTCCGACATTGAAGAGAACTAAAGGATTATATTCCTGATGTTGTGTATGGGTTGAAGAGGAAAGTATCCAAATGATCGAACAAGTAATAGGGAAGAGTTTGGATGATGTGTCAAGGCATTGGCTAGACCTTACAACTCACCATGGTGGAATACATGATACATATATGTGGTATTTTGGAGTCAATGCAGGAATGCATTGAGTAGATGTGGCCATGAGTATTGGTTCATTGGCTTATCAGTAGAAATATTTAACGGCATTATGTAATGTTGAGTGTGCTGATCAAGCATATATAAGGAATGATAATTTCATTCCGTTTAATATGATTAAAAATTGGAAGTGATTGAATTATTAGTATGATACAATTATGAGGTCACTTCATGGGTTGTTTCCAATGTTACAATAAAAATATAATGTGCATGAATATCGACATTTTGTTTGGCTAATTGAAAGTCTAGATAAATTGTAGGTAGAATGACATTGGATATGAAAATGGGGTAAGACCATAAGGAAGGCCGGTACATATTGTTGCAAGAGACAAATATTATGAGAAGGAATATCATGCTTGCGAAATTTTATTTCCTATATGAAATAATTTCGAAAATTAATAAGTGAAATTGCTATGATGATATCTCAAGATGATTGTATGTGTGTGAAATAGATGAGATGATGGCTATTGGAGATAGAAATATCATAAAGAATTCCATTGTTATGACATTGGAACCCGATGATTGCCACAAGTGATTGGCTACATATTATTAGTGGAGGTATGATAGTAAGTTGGTGCTCTCCTTGCATGTGAAAGCCTTGGAAATATGGGTCACTTGAGGGACTATGTAGCAGTGAAGGGGATGCTTGATCCTGGAGGGTGAGCATAGAAAGGAAGAGGTAGCTTAAGATTGCACGTGGCTAGATTTATGAGTATTTGTTATATGTTGAGTTATTTCCCATGGAAGATTTTTGAAACACAAGAATAACCATACATATAAGTGTTGGTTTAGGATTAAAAACTATTTTTTGAATAAATGTTACATTGTGGAGATGAGAATTCTTATGAATAAGGTAATGGTTATATGATAATAGCTATAACATGTATATTTCCATGATGGCTATATAGGAACAACTAAATAATGAAGACATGACTTGAGTATCTGGAAAGAAGAGAACCAAGAGGAAACAAAGCTCAAGGAAAACAACATGAAGCATAAATAAAGTCCACTGAACTTGTCACAACTTGAAAAAATCAAAGCGGTGGCTGGAAAATGCGATGCAGGAAGCATATCTACAACTACTTTGAAAGTTTGACGATTCCATTATCGCAGTTGGAGTTCCTAGAGCCATATATCAAAGAATTCATGTTTGACCTATGTTGGAGCCTGGAAGGAAAGTGGGGAAGCCCTAGGGACTGTGGTGCAAAGAAGGTGGTACACTTCCTTGGGTTTTCTGGGTTGAGGGGAATGAGAGATTGTTGGTTGTGATTTTTGTAGGAGTCAATAAATTGTGAAGTTGTTGTAGTTGGGGTTCTTGCAGCTACAACTCTGAGACTTACTATCTAGTATGTACTGGATCCCTAGAAGGGAAGTGGTACAACCTAAGGGACTATGGTGCAGAGAAGGGGGTGCACTTCCTTGAGTTCTGTGGGATAAGGGGAATGAAATATTGTTGGTTGGAATTGATTTAAGAATTATAAGTTGTGAAATTATTGTGTATGTTTTGGTCTAGAGAGCTTGTACTGATTAAGGGAAAGAGAACATAACATTGTAACATTTATGTACACTTGTATGGTGATGTGCTATGAGGATAGTGCAAAATTAAGGGGGAGGGGATGTAACATACCTAGTTTTAATCCCCGTAAATTGTAATATAATTGTGCAAATGTGATTTAGGGTGGCGAGCCAGTAATGTTTGGGCCAAAGAACCTGTATTGATTAAATGACAAAGAACCTAGTATTGTAATATATAAATACAATAATTAACAAAAATATATCACTTGCTTCGATACGAGAGGGATGATAATGTTGGGGGTATATGATTCCACAAGAGATAGAGATAAATAGGGTCCAACGAAAAAATTATGTCGTTTTCCTAAGTTAATGTGTGATTACCATCTAATCCTTCTTTGACTTATTAGATGCTTAATCATTGAATTCATGTAGAATGTTGGTGGGAGAGTCATATCACCTAGTTATGACAACATGGACTGCGTACACTCATTTTTGGGAAGAGTGAGAGTCCAAACATGCGAGAAAAAGGAAATTCGAGTAGGAAGAGCGAGCACTTTTTATAGTAGGTTTTTGGGAAGCAAGAGGGAGTTGGGTGCTGGAAAGAAGCACTAGTCATTTTATCCATGGAAATACAACTTTGTTGGACTGTGTTTGAAGCTGTAAATGTAGGTTGTGTGCTGGTAAGTGTTTCCTATTGAGAAAATTGTTCATCAGCCCTAAGAAGGTTGATGTGAGCACTCCTGGATTAGCTGAGAATTCCTAGAGTCCCCAACAACAATATTTCCTAGCCAATCTTGTGTTGGATCCCTAGAGGTAAGTGAGATATCCTGAGGGATTACATGGAAAAGAAGGGGATTCCATTCCTTGGGTTGTGCAGGTTGAGGGGAAAGCGAGCTAGTGGATTGGAAGTGTTGTTGAATTTAGAAATATTTGTATTGGGTTGTGTGAGGACAATGGCCAACCATGTTAGATATACCTTGTTGTGGATTCATAGCCCCAACTTGGGGGTGACTTTCTATTGAGAGAAATAGAACAAGAAGACTATAGTTGGGAAGAACGTCCTTCGTACACAACTAGTTGGTAACAATTGTTTTTAAAGATAAGTGTATTGGTCACCATATTATTTACTATGATAAATGTCGTGTATTATTGATGTGTTACACTCTATGTTTTGATGTTTGAATGTTGTTGTGTATGAATTAATAGTTTTCATTCATGAAATTAGAATTAATGTGGGTTGTATGAGCTTGTTTTTCATGCTGCTATGCATATTCATGCATTTAAATTGGTACCAAAGTTATATGTTAAGACATTTTTGTAGTAATATGGCCCAACAAGGGAGTTGGGTACATTACAAAAAGATGAAATATGTTATTTTTTTTAATCATTACCCCGAACAAACATCACTTCAATGATGGTATTCATTTGAAGTTGCTTTAGAAATGTTGCATTTCGATTTATCAATTTTCTATCTTCAAATATTTTATGTCGATATACCTTCGCTTATGTGACATTTACGATTTTTTTTAATCAATGATTATTTTATGCTTTAAACATGTTTGTTGATAAAGTTTCTCTTGCATCATTAAAAAGGTAGCTGCGCAAAAGAAAACAATCCTTTTGTTTAAAGAGTTGGGATTAGGTGAAGGTAAATTTTCCTACCCATAATTGAAATTTTGCTCGGTAATATTTTGTTAATACCATTGAATTCTATATTTGTGAAATTATTTTAATGTATTCTTATTGTACTAATGAATGAGTTGAATATTTTGTTGAAATTGGTAACAATGGCAAATAACTATGACTCATGCATTGGTGCATATGACCGATTGGGTTATATACAGTCTATAATCAATGAAGCATTTTCTATCACCGGGAATGTTGATCTTGATGAATGCATTTATTTTTCACATAAAATAAATCAAGAGACACCATCACTAGATCATCCCAAACTTCCTGATATTGGTGTTGAGAAATGGTATTTAATTTGCATGAAATGCAAAGGCATAAAGATAAGAAGAATTAATAGGTTAACAACTAGGAAACATTTCTTAGAGAATGGGAACTTGGAAGGGGAACCTAATATCACCCCTTGGTAAGATAGCAAAAACATGTTTTTTGTCATTTTTGATAGTTTTAAATTTTTTAACATTTCCATATTAATTATAATTATGTATTTGTAATTACAAATAGAAAAATTCCTGTTCTTGTAATTCCTAATTCTACAATTGATATTAGAGATGGTGAAGGTGATAGAATTGAAGCTGATCCTATGGAATAATATGCATTGATATTATTGATAATGAAGGGATAAATAGGTTGATCCATGACATATTTGTTTCCATGGATGAGACCTATGAAGATATTCATGATGTACCTCTTATTGATAAGGTATGAAAACCCCTATACAAAGACTCAAAGAAAAGCCTTTTCCCTGCTATTTTTTTGTTGGTCAACTTGAAGGTGCTAAACAATATTTCAAAAACATGTATGACATGGATCCTAAGGTATGCAAGATAGTTCTATATATAAATATACATTTTTTTCTTTTCTTTTAATTGTAATATATAGGAATTTAATATCCACTATTCAATATATTAATTTATTTTTTCTTGTATATTGTTGGATGATATTCTCCTACCACCATCAAATACTTTACCTCACACATACTAAGAATTTTGTGCCATTATAAAAGATATAGGAATGGAATACCACATAATCCATGCATGTCCTAATGATCATATTATACATTATGGACAACATGCATCAAATTTTGAATGGCTTGAATTTTGAAATAGTTGATATCAAATTGATCATGTAACAAATAAGGTGCCTCGCAAAGTTCATCATCATACCCCCATAGTTCCACGTTTCAAATGATTATTTTGGTGCAAAAACATACCACAATTTATGTATTATCATGCATGGAAGAGAAGTGAATATGATTTTATGTGAATTCCTTGATATGGTTCTACATTTAGGGAAATTGAGAAAACATGTCCCATTTTTAAATAAGAACTACATAATGCTAGACTTTCGATGGCGGGTTGATGGTGTCAATCCATTTGGAGAATTTAGGTCCATTTACTTAGTTTGTATAGTTTTTATTATAAACAATAACCTTCATCGTTGGATGTCAATAAAGAGGAAGCATGTAATGTTGGAATTAATTGTTCCAAGTGTTTATTTTTAGGAATGTTAACAACATACCGATCTATTTTTTAATTTTTGTTACATATTTTTCATGTACAAGGAATTAATTATTTCTATTTTCAAATAACTAGGTAAACACCAAGTTAGAGATATGGATGCATATATTGAGTTTCTTATTGATGAAAATTTAAAGCTATGGGATGGAATCACTATGTATGACATCTCCAAACCAATAGGCTAGACACAATTTCAATTCTGTGGAATACTTACAAGGACAATTCATGATGCCTCAAGGATAACACATTTTTGTGGACTATCAATTGCAATATAACTATATATATCCTTTATTACTTCACATTTTTCTTTAATATTTTTGTGTTATATTAATGTTATTCTATATCTTGTAGTGATTCAAACATAGTGTAAATATGCATGTCTAGTATGTGGTCCTAGAACAATATCTAGACATTCATTAAGTTTAGGAAAGAAGGTGTATAATGAGTTTAGGTATTTACACTCTAGGAACCATAGGTATTGAACTACCAAAATAATTATATATAATGGGAAAGAAGATGGTGGGAAAAAACCACGAAGAAGGATGCCTCAACTATGGAAAACATAATTTGAGAATAATCATGGTAAGAAATTGGTTTTAGTTACATCCACATTTGTTACTTGTTCTAGTCCATTTTTTTTTCCCAAAGGTCATCATGGTGGGATTCCATGAGGTATGAAGTGATACTCTATCCAATTAAATTCATTACCCTACTATGAGCACCTACATGTCACTCACTTGTTTGACACAATGCATAAAGAAAGAATGTCACAAAATGTTTGTTGATATTATATACAGAAGGAATAACAAGGAAAAAATTGCTAATGTTATTAGTGACATTGAGGAAGCCAATGAAATACAACATTTGATTCACTATGGTGATGGAAAAATGGCCAATATTCCATGGAAATGGATATTAATAGAGCAGGAGAGAGATGTAGTAAAAGAGGTTATACAAAATATTAAATTTCCCCTTTGTTTTACTTTGAACATAAATGATATATTAATGAGAAAATTGATTTTAGTGGGGGAAACACTCATGACTAGCATACCTTTATCAAGGGTTGGAATTTTATATTACTAATCATGTTATGATATATATGAAATATTTGTTAGTGATTATAGATATTTGTTTCTAATCAAGATTAAAATATAACACTATTTCTTTCCTTTTTACAATATGTTCTACTTGTAGATCTACCAAATAACTTTGACAATAACATAACGAAAGTTATATGATCTTGGAAAGTACATGAGGTAAGTAAAAAGTTATAATTGAGATGTTACTTGCAGAAGTTGTTGACATTGGATTTACTTGAATTGTATAATTTTACAATGATATGTGATTTCTTTACACTTTTAGGTGGTTGTCATCTAAAGCCCCATAAAGAATATATAAATCATTGGAAGAAAGAGATTCCTCATTTAATAATATTTGAATGTACAACAACACTACCTCATATGCCTATTCAACAAGATTGAAATATGTGGAATGATACACACAAGGTCAATGTGATTGGTGGAGAGGCACTTGAAGGCATTGAAGGTTTTTTTTAGATAAATATCATGTCCAAAGTGCTCAATGGTTGAAGGCTATATGGTATATTATACTGCGATGTATTTTAGTGAGTATTTACCCCAAGAAGTGGGTCATATTAATGTTCCTCTCTTTTGGTATGTCAATTTCACCAATACATTTGAAGGGGAGGTCTTGTTGGGGAAAGGTAGATGGAGAAAAGTGAAAGGTATTATGTTTTTGTAATTACTATTAAGTAGTGGATAGAGGGATGCACTACATTTATACATTGAAAATAATATTGATTACATGAAGGTATGGATAAAGTAATGTAAATAAGTTTACCAAAGTTTATCATGGAGTGGCATGGTGGAGTTGATTAGAAGATTTTATTTGGATATTGATAAAAAATTGACACAAAAGGAAATTAACCTTGCATATGGTTCAAAAGATAGAAAGGAAAACATTTTTGATTAGTTTTTATCTTTTAATTCCCATTTTTGTGTTTTTTTTCCCCTCAAATTATATAATACATCTAGTTATCAAATCCTCATAATGAATTTATACATGTTGAGCATGGAAGTGAAACATCACAAAGTTATGTGGTGTAATGGCATAAAATAATACACTAAATAGTTGGATGATAAGAAAAAAATCTATGATAGTGGGATAACTACAATTTTCTAGGTTACTAATATTTCCCATAGAGGTGATAGAAATCCTATCACATCTTATTTGAGGTACTATGGCTATATGGAAGATATATTGGATGCAGACTTTAAATCCTTCAAATTGGTTCTCTTTAAGATCAAGTGGTACATATTCTCACTACAAGGTGATGAAAGGACTATTATTGATCATCATAATGGATTTACCATGATTAATACTACTAGGTATGAGCCAAATACATAGCCATGTGTCCTTCTAATTTAATGTGAGAAGGCATTTTATTCAAAGGTGCCAAGTAGTGCAAGTTCGTCATTTGTTATTATATTTGGTCCAAGAGGAAGTCCTATAAAGTTTTTCATGAAGAAGATGAAGAAAATTTAGGAGAGTAGGAAGAAGTGTTGAATGAAGAAGAAAATGAAGATGACCATCTAGTCATTGGCTCACATCCTATGATTCATGTTTATGATGATGATTTATTGCTATACATATTAGATGTTGTTATGGACAATCCTTTCAATGATTTTGAAGTGTTGGATACAAATTATAATGTTAATGAGTTAGATATTGAATTGGATGAAGTTTAATATAAATTTGATATGGATATGTAATAAATCTTATTTAATCAAGTGAGTTTATTCAACTTGAGTACTCTTATGGTTTTCCCTTCTTGATTTGAGCTCCCTATTTATTCATATATTAATGGTGAATTACTTCTCACATGCCATGTGACTTGGATGGATAATTGACATTAGAGAAATATCCTATGTTATTTCTCCTAATTAGATTAATCACATACTTTTTGTAGATAAATCCACATAATCACAAGTAAAAAATAGATTTATCCACATAAATTCATATTATTAATGTCTCATATATACAAGCATGTTCAATCAACCCTTGGTAAACATCTAGCTGAAAAATAATGAATACAAATAGGGTTTAGGTCCTTATCTAACAAAGGATAAAAAAAACTGGGACATGCCATACAATCCTTCATGATGGAAACTAGATTTTGTTACTTAATTAAAAAAAAAAAGGTAAAAAATGAGATGCAATTAAAGTATTCCCATCATGATTTCTATAACAGATGTAGAGGATGAGACTAGATCTAGTCAAGTGGTTGCAATGATTATTGCAATCAAGGAGGTGTATGGATTAATTTTGAAAAAATATACCTAGCTATTAGAAATCAAGAAGATCCTTTATGATCACATAATAATGTTTGTCATGATACTTTTAGAAATCAAAGCACTTGTAAAAAGTGAAAATCCATTCTTAGACAACTTGTTTCCCTCCACTAGCTATGGTCAATGAACCTAGACTGATCCATGATGCCCAAGACCTTGTAATGGTGCTTATATTCAACTAAAATGACAAAGGATCATTGCATAGGTCTTGTGTCATGGATTCTAGGTGTTTTTCATGGTGCTTGAGGTTGAGGAGGTTCAATTAGGGATTCAATACCTTATTTATCCCCTAACCATGTGTATGCCTCAACATTGATTTTTAGTGCCAATGAAGACAATGAGTGCTTATATTCAACTAAAATGACAAAGGATCATTGCATAGGTCTTGTGTCATGGATTCTAGGTGTTTTTCATGGTGCTTGAGGTTGAGGAGGTTCAATTAGGGATTCAATACCTTATTTATCCCCTAACCATGTGTATGCCTCAACATTGATTTTTAGTGCCAATGAAGACAATGATGAAAATGAAGATGATGATGACTGATAATGAATATGATGAAAAATGATAAATATGATGAAAAATGATAAATATGATGAAAATGAAGATGATGGTGACGACATTGACAATGATGATGACAATGATGAATACCATCATTATCATCATCATCATCATCATCATCATCATCATCATCATCATCATCATCATCATCATCATCATCATCCTTATCATTCTCATTATTATCTTTCTCATTATTATCATTCTCATTATTATCATGATTGTTTTCCTTGTCTCAACACAATTTTCATCATCATTATCATACACGTCATCATCCTCATCCTTGGCATTTCCATCATCATCGTCATTATGATTGTCATTGTTTTCATAATCAACATCATCATCATCATCATCATCATCATCATCATCATCATAACCACCACCCTCATCAACATCCTCATCAGAATCATCATCCTCATCCTCAATAGAATCAACATCATTGTCATTGCCATCATTGTAAACATCCTCATCATTCTCATGATGTTTTTCATTGTTTCCATATCCATCAACACAATCATCATCCTAGTCATCACCCTTATCCTTATTATCATCATCCTTGGCATCATTATCATCATCATCATCATCATCATAATCATTCTCATGATTATCTTCATTGTTGTGATCATCATCAACATCATCTTCATTGTCATCATTATCCTCATCATCATTCTAATCAATTATGTTAGCAACGATGAAAATCGATGACGATGACAATGAGAATGATGATGACATTGATGAAAATCAATTATGGCTATGATGATGGCAATGGTGATGAAAATGATGAAAATTGTCATTGTATCATGATCATCATCATTATTGTCATTGTATCGCAATTTTGAACTTATAAATATGTGATTTCTCAACCCCATTGTATCATGTCTAGAACCTAAAATCATCTATATTATCTTGATTTACTAAGTCACTAGTATATTTTCAAGGAACACTAAGGTACCATGCTACAACCTATATAAAATCTCATATTTTTTTTTTTTATGGGATGGACCTCATTTTATCTATATCTCTTTTCTAATTTTTTTCCTTGGATGATTTTTTCACTTTCAAGATCAATTTTCACTTTTCAAGATTGGATAACCTCTTTTTCAATTATTTTTATGTCTTTGAATTATACACCTTCAATTTCAGTTCATAGTCACATACCAATATAAAGTTCACTAAGTTCAATTGATTTCCCTAAATCATACAACAATATTGATTTTCACCTTTCAAAATTAATTTTCACTTTTAAAAATTAATTTTCACTTTTAAAAATTAATTTTCACTTTTAAAAATTGGTTATCCTCTTTATCAAGTATTTTTTAGGTTCAATTGATATAGATATCACTATGTTCAATTGATATCCCTAAACCATATAGTCAAACTACTATCCTTCAAAGTGGTCCACCTCACTTGTTTAACCAAAATATTCTCTTAGTGTTATTGTAGAATCAAATCCCCATGAAAAAGACATACATAATTTCTCTTAACATATGAAATAATTAATTTCAAGTATCAACACCTTTGAACCATTACTGATGAAAAACATGAAATTATGATTCACATGAGCAAGAAGGTAAACTAATAGGAAGAATATTAACACAAGAGTAAGAAGACTGAGTATGAGAAAAAATCCAATGGATGACATGACTTGGCATAAGCAAGAAGCCTCAACTAATAATAATAATATTAATAAAAGTGTATAATACTAACCACAAGGAAGAATCCCCCATTAATAGAAACAATATCAATAAAAAATATAAGAATACTAAGATTTATGTTGTGTATGATCCCTTTCTAATTAAAAAGTTACGGTTTAATGTAGTTCTAATCCATTTGTGCTAGTACTAAAACTATTTTAGCATGCATACCCAAGCCCCTATTTTCATTGTCATCAACATCATCATCCTTGTCATCATCCTCATCCTTATTAGCATCATCCTTGGCACTGACATCATTGTCATTGTCATTACCATAAACTATAAGTTGTAAACCACGAACCTTAACTAACTTGTAACCCTCAAAACCTAAACCTTGAGCCATATAACACCTAACTCATAGTTCCCAACTTCTAACCAATAACCCCTAACCATTATAATCATTAATTATTATAACCATTAAACTTTTTTTTTTTTTTTTTTGTAAGTTAGAAAATTGTATTAGATCCTGAAAAAGAAGGAGATTACATTTTTCTGTCTCTCTTGTTCAATTGTGGCAGCAGTGCCCTAGTGGGAAACCACAACTTCCACTTGTCCAAAATATATGTATAAAATTTGCAGAAAGGTAAAACTACGGTGCCACACAGGGCATAATTCTCAGTGCTAAAATGAGAAGAGAAAACTGAGACCAAAATCCCTAGAGCTAGCTAGCCTCTCATGGATACAAGGATAAAACAAAAAACATAAACCAAAAGCATAATTAACTAATTCTGGGGTCGAACCTTGGCCCAATGAAAGCTTGGTGCTCCAACAAATTTTCTTTGTCGATCCTATCTCAGTCTGAGATGGCTTGTCAGAGGTCATGTATAAAAGACATCATGAGGTCCACGTGGCTCCAATGCTCTGATTCCTTGATTTGAAACTCAAGTAAGTCAGTCTTGACATCCCCTAAACCACTCTTGAGGTTGTCCAAGGATTCCTCGAGAGCTGCTCTATTTGCACATCTGACACAAGTTGAAGGAAGCGGGGGGGACAACGAAGAGTTGGAGGATGAGGAGGGAAAAATAGATTAGGAGGCTAAAGTGAGAGGAGAAGAGGAAGTGACTGGAGGTGGAGGGGGAGGTTGGGGAGGGGGAGAAGGTGAAGGTGGAGGGCGATGAGGAGGGGAGGGTTGGGGAGGGGGAGAAGGTGAAGGTGGAGGGCGATGAGGAGGGGAGGGGGAAGGAGGAGAAAAACTGAGAGAATTGTCGAAGTTGTCAAACCATTCAATTCGAAAGGAATAAGGATTTGAGAGCAGGTAGAGGTCCGGGGTGATATCACGAGTTGGATGAGAAGGAGTGGGAGCTTTAATGGGAATCAATTTGGGGATGCCATCAATTTCTTGGGGGGAACCACAGTCGCACACAACCCTGCCTCTGGCTGCATACCATGTCGCCCCCTTTTGGATTTTCCCCTAAGACGAGGCATGGAATTGGCCCCAGGCAACCTGAAAAGGAAAACAAAGAGAAGGTGCAAGGAGTTGGTCCAAACTAGCCAGGCCCAAAGGTTCAAAAAAGCCCGTAAAGATAAGCACGAACTAGAAAACCAAGAGACCGAGTAGAGCTCACATCAGGAAGAAAGGATGAAATAAAAAACCATGGAGAGTTGAGAAAGCAGAGGGAGAAGGAGAAAATGGGATTCAACATGCCCAGGCTCTATCTTAGGAGATTCATTGCTGAATTGTTGATGGGACTGCGGAGGCATCCTGCCCATCACCATGAAATCTCCCACGAAGCGATGCATCATGAGTGTGCAACAAAAGTGAGGTCTGAAGAATGATGACGAGGGATTTAATCCCATGAGGTGATGGTTGAGGGGGGGGACATCTGAGCCAGCTCCAAGTGGTAGGACGTCTAGCCAGATGGCCTCCCCTTTGTCTGCCCACATGCTAAGCCTGAAAACACCCCATCCATAGATTATAACCATTAAACCTTATAACCCATATGAAATGTAATTCCTATCACCCTTAACCCCTAATTTAACCATTATACTCTATAACCACTAACCACTATAGTCCCTAGCTAATGACACCTATAATATTCCATAAACGCTATATATAATTAGTATCACTTATAACCTCTATCCTTTTACATAAACTATTACCCCTCCTAAATACTAATCCCTAAAAAAAGTAATGCTTATCCATTAAATCTTATAGCTTCTATAACCCCTAACTCCTATCATCTCTAAACCCAGTCTATAAGTTATATAACCTTTATTACCTAACCATTATATCCCATAAAAAATAACCCTTATAACCCAAACCCCTTGTAAATAGTTTTAGGACTATATAAAAACTCCTAATAATTGTAAACCCTAACCTCTAATACCAAAAAACTAATGTCAAACCTATATAACCTTGTCACTATCATCATAATATTAGGAAAGTGAAATAATTTTCTATAGGTGATAAAGGGGGTCCAATATTCATAGCACCCATTAGTCTCTTAATAGAGTAGTATATGATAACCAAATGAAATTTACTATTATTGTTGGGGGGTACTTGACCTTTAATAATTAAAATGATCCATTGCTACCCTCCCCTCCCGAGTTCAAATCTCACTTTGTGACATGTTTGTTCTTAGTTATTCAATTGCTGATGCAATATATAATGACATATCCATTATTTGTTTACCTAACCTTGTGCCCTAAATAATATAGGGCTTACCTTGGCTATCATCCTTGGAATGAGGGGAAGTGGTTGAGGGGTTTTCCCTAGGATATGTAACCTAGTTGCACTAGTACGTTTGGAAGATTTTTCAATGATGTTCCGACACCCTTATGACGAATGAATCTATGACTTTCGATGAACCCATTTTCATTGGTTTGTCAAAGGCCTTTCTTCGTACTCTCAATGACACGATATTTTTGTCGAGCGTCTGATGTAAAAAACTGCCATGTGGAAGCTGTGGAGAGATTTAATCAAGAAAAATTTCGTTGCAACTGAGCATCTCAATTGCGATGATCATAGAGATATCGTTAATTCAATGCATTGGGATACCACATGGAATTTTCTGAGAAAACATCATCATCCAATTCACCATCATTTTCCTAACGACCTCGATAATTAGTGTGACATTGACGTGCATAAAGACTGTTGGAAAGTCGACGTGAATTCCATCAAAATTACGACCTCATGGTCGATCACCTTCGTTGGAGTGATGACGCTCTAGAGGGAACAATCCATCGACGATCCAACAATATATTGTGATAAATAAGTCAAAGTGGTGATGATAGTGTGGGAAATTTATGTCGGATCAACGATTCTAGGGTGGATAATGTACGTTGGATCGGAAACACCAGGGTGCAAAATTTTTGTCAAAGTGGAGATGCTTGAGAGTTGTAAGTTCGTCGAGGTTGAGACAGATGGGCAGAATGATTACGTTGGAATAACGACGTGTATTCGATGATTAACCTTGGCTTAAGAGGTATGCCACTGATATAATAAAGTAAACAAAAATGAAATTGATGTTGAACACTGAAAGGCATGCTTATGATGCATTGGACATAGGGAGCATATAGATGTGTTAGATTAAGAAGTCGAAGAGGTTGAGCTAGATGTAGATGAAAATGTTCTCGATATATTATCATATAGATGATTTGGATTAGGGTTTACATTGTTGCATAAAACCTTAATTCAATCTTGTTAGAGCCTCCACATCTAAAAATGCACACTCACTCTTAAGAAATACACGTTTTTGTTTTAAACTGTAATTTCTAGCATTTGCATGCCTAGGTATTAACACACCTCCAATTTGAGTGATTCAATTTTTTGAGGGTGTCTTAGATAATTTCACACATGTCTACATATTTAGTTTTTCATTTTCAAACATAAAAGTGGTTGCTGTATAAAAGAGGCAAAATCTACCTTGTAAATTGAGAGACCAAAACAATAGAAAGTGCCCTAATGGAAATGCAAGGTCATGCTTCAATATAGATCCAAATTTAGTGATATAAGTTTTGAGGTGAATTTAATAACATTATAAATCTATGTGTATCATTCATAGTGCATTTTCAAATGTAAAAAAGGACTTCTATCTGGAACCCAAATAAAAGACTTTTTGTAAAATAGAGGGTAAAACTAGATTACTATTAAATGCACACCTAGGACTCATATGGCCTCCAAATTGAGTGATTAAATTTGTGGAGTTTATATTTTATCATTTTAAATATTTTCATACCTTTAGTTTTTCATTTTCAAACCAAAACTATCTACTATGCATAAAGGTTAAAAACTGCCTAGTAAATGCAAAAAAATGCATAAAGGAAAAAATGCTTAAAAATGCATGAAACCAGTGCATGATGAAAAATGCATGCCATGTATTAACACACCTACCATTTCAGTGATTCAAGTTTCTAAGGGAGTCTTAGATAATTTTACACATGTATATATATTTAATTTTTCATTTGTGAACATAAAAGTGGATGCTATGTAAAAGAGGAAATATCTACCTTGTAAATTGAGAAACCAAAACAATAGAAAGTGCCCAAATGGAAAAGCACACCATGCTTCTATATAGCTCCAAATTTAGTGATATAAGTTTTGGGGTGAATTTAATAACATTATGAATCTATCTATATCATCTAGAGTGCATTTTCAAATGAAAAAGGACTTCTAACTAGAACCCAAATATGAATTTTTAAATTGTAGAAACAAAATTATGTAATAATTTTATGAAATTTGTTTTAAAAAATCTTGTCATAACATTAAAAATATTAGAAACATCTATTAATAATAGATTCATGAAATTTGTTTTAAAAAATCTTGCCATAAAATTTAATAAGCCTTTTCATAATAACACTATGAATTTTTAAATTGTAGAAACAAAATTATGTAATAATTTTATGAAATTTGTTTTAAAAAATCTTGTCATAACATTAAAAATATTAGAAACATCTATTAATAATAAATTCATGAAATTTGTTTTAAAAAATCTTGCCATAAAATTTAATAAGCCTTTTCATTATAACACTCTAGGTAATTTATGTAAAAAGTAGAAAATAATTGAATGGAGAGAAAAAAAAACATAATCTAACACAATTTGATAAAAGAAAATGATGCTTAAATAATAATTTAATATAAACTTCCAAACTACTACTTATACAATGAATAAAAGAAGTTTTTCTTAGTTATTGATAAAACCCTCTCTTTAGGAATTGCAACAATTAATGATGAATGTTCCAATTAAGGCCTTGTAATTAGCTCATCCTTGTTGATTGAATCATCTTCGGAAGCTCGAAGACTATAGAAAGAAACACTCTTTGGGTCAAGGTGTAATTATTTAACTTGTGTTGCTTTGAGTTTTGTTTGATTTGTTATATGAGTTTTGTTTAAAATCTTATAAAAAATTTAGAAGGATGGATATGGTCAAGATTTTATGTTTTGGTTGTTTTTGAGGGTGTTAAATAAATTTATGGATTCAAAAAAATTATTTAAGTAATGTAAAATCGAGATTTGACCAATAATTAATTTGTTAAATTTCAAGATTTCCATGATAATGATCAACGAAATTAAAAAACATAGTACATTTAAACTACGTCACTTTGTAATAATTTAAACCTCTATGCATATGAGTTTTACCTAAGAGTTGACTCAACTTACCATTAAGAGGCAAAACCTATATTCCTAAGGACCACATTGCCAATAGATGCCAAGGGAAATTTCACTAAATTATTAGGTGCCCATATGTTCAAGCCTTCATTCATCACAAGTGTCAGGGATGTGTTCACGTGGTGCACATACATCAGTGAGAAGCTAGGTGAAAAACATGCATAGTGATTACTAATTTCTACGTGTTGTATTTAGAGGGTATTGGGAAGTGGTTTCTCAGGGACATTAATTGGTAATGTTTTTTCAGGGATTGGATTATCCAACAGTCCAGAGGATCGCGGGTGAATCCTGATTCTCCCTCAGGATCAAAGAAGTCCATTGCAAGTGGGTTGCCTTTGAATTGGTGCCCACAAGAAGGAACTTTCCCTAGACAGTAAACCACAGATTTACAACACTAGTCCATCCTAGACCTGTTGTAGATGGTTCGTTTAACAACAGATGAAGTAGTTCAGTGTGTGGTATAGTAGAGTTTTGACGACCTTTAACAGAGCAACCACCATTTACATATTCAACTTGTAGAGGTTACCTAAGACATAGATGTACCATTATAGGTGGGGCATAGAGCTTTTGAAGGAATGATTGAATATATTTTTTATGATACAAAGTTTTGATGTCATGTAAGTAATATGTAGGCTCACATCACTACCATCATCATATACTATGTCTTTGGTACTTTTTTTTGTTATTTGAATCAAAGATATTTGGCTCTCTATATCCCGAAGGTGATTACTCATAGAGACTTGACCTTACGAGACTTATCGAGGCCAATCTCTACCGAGTTGAACACTTCTTTCTTCCTTCGATTAGAGCAGGTGGAGGATTTGATTTTTCGGAAAATGACTTAAGTATGGTTCTCAATAAATTAGATTGAATACTATGTAATTGTCAAACTTCAAGTAAGAAGTCTAGTCCAGGTATCTTGTCAGAACCTATCTTGTCTAGTGGAAAGAATCAAAGTCACTGGTTTTAGAAGGGACTCAAGTCAGATTGTTAGTACTTGTTAAATAAATTATGCTAAAGGCAAAATGAGTACTACCTACCTACATCCATGAGGTCGATGTTAGGAGCTTGTACAACCACATCACATATAAGCTAGTTGTCAATTTCATTTCCATTGTGAACACCTGCATAAATAATCAGAGAATAAAAGTTTAAATGACTTAATACTAATTAAATAAATAAACCTTGTAAATCTAGAGACCAAATAGAATAGAAAGTGCCCGAATGGAAAAACATGCCCATGCTTCTATATAGCTCCAAATTTAGTGATCTAAGTTTTGGGGCGAAGTTCATAACATTATAAATCTATCTATATTATCTGGAGTGCATTTTCAAAAGAAAAAGGACTTCTACTTGGAACTAAAATTCAAGACCTTTTGTAAAATGGAGGGTAAACTGTGTTACTATAAAATGCACGCCTAGGACACATATGACCTCCAAATTGAGTGATTAAATTTGTAGAGTTTGTTTTTTTTATCATTTTACATCTATTCATACCTTTACTTATGCATTTTCAAACCAAACTCCCTATACTCTGCATAAAGGCTAAAAACTTCCTTGTAAATGAAAAAACAATGCATAAAGGGAAAAATGCTTAAAAATGCATGAAACCAGGGCATGATGAATGCATAAAGGGAAAAATGCTTAAAAATGCATGAAACCAGGGCATGATGAAAAATGCAATTCTAGGACTTAACACACCTGCAATTTGAGTGATTCAAGTTTATGAGGGTGTCTTATATAATTTTACACATTTGTACATATTTAGTTTTGCATTTGTGAACATACAAGTGATTGTTGTGTAAAAGAGGCAAAATCTACCTTGTAAATTGAGAGACTAAAACAATAAAAAGTGCCCTAATAAAAATGCATGCTCATGCTTCTATATAGCTCCAAATTTAGTGATATAAGTTTTCGGGTGAAATTAATAACATTATGAATCTATCTATATCATCCAAAGTGAATTTTCAAATGAAAAAAGACTTCTACCCGTAACCCAAATTCTAGACCTTTTGTAAAATCAAGGGTAAAACTAGATTACTATAAAATGCACACCTAGGACTCATATGACCTCCAAATTGACTGATAAAATTTGTGGAGTTTGTATTTTATCATTTTACATATATTCATACCTTTATTTGTGCATTTTCAAACCAAAAACCATCTACTGTGTATAAAGGTTAAAAACTACCTTGTAAATGCAAAAAACGCATAAAAAGAAAAAAAAACTTAAAAATGCATGAAACGAGGGCATGATGAAAAATACACGCCTAGGTATTAACACACCTGCAATTTCAGTGATTCAATTTTTTAAGGGTGTCTTAAATAATTTTACTCATGTCTACATATTTAGTTTTGCGTTTTCAAACATAAAAGTAGTTGCTATGTAAAAGAGGCAAAATCTACCTGTAAATTGAGAGACCAAAACAATAGAAAGTGCCCTAATGGAAATGCACGTGCATGCTTCTATTTAGCTCAAACTTTAGTGATTCAATTTTTTTGTGAATTTAATAACATTATATATATAGTGCATTTTCAAATGAATAAGGACTTCTACCTTGAACCAAGATTCAATACTTTTTGTAAAATGGAGGGTAAAACCGTCTTTCTGTAAAATGCACGCCTAAGACTCATTTAACCTCCAAATTGAATGGTTCAAATTGTGGAGTTTGGATTTTATCATTTGACATCAATTCATACTTTTGTTGTGCATTTTGAAACACAAAATGCTCGGCTGTGAATAAAGGATAAAAGTTTCCTTGTAAGTGCAAAAAAAATGCATAAACATAAAAATGCATGAAAATAGGGCATGATGAAAAACACATTCCCTAGGAATAAAAATCCATGTATGGTATTGGTAATTTAAAAGTTACAAGTTACAATAATGTGGCTTTGTTGTAAGCCCTAAATATTGTATACTAGTGTTCTTTGTGTCCATAATTTAGTATAGGGTTGAAATATACATTAATCTTTGGCAATTGTGCACACACACTAACTAAATTGGAAAAATGAGTACTGAATACTTTTGTACATGAGCTCGATGAGGTAGGAGCTTGTACAACCATATCACACGTAGTCTATTTGTTATATGCATTTCCACTGTGAAGACTTGCAAAAATCATCAGAGAATAAAATGTTATATGATTGAATAATAATTAAATAAATAAACAAACATATCGACATGTACAAGACTCTCGAAAGACTAAAGTGGAATATTTGAATGAGCTTCTCTTGGTTTCGAGAATAATTTATTATTTACTGAACATGGCCAACCACATGAAGGTGGAAGCTCATTTGGCCCCTCCTGCACCCCCCCGCATCACTCTCAATTCCCCATACCCAATATATCTACAGGAAAATAATGGAAAGTGGCATGGTACAATTCATGCATAGAAAGTAGCAATTTTTTTTTTAAAGATAAATGAAATAAATAATGTGTGTGCAAATATGTGGTTTTTTGCATACAAAACATATAACATACATCCATAAGAAGGTAGGAAAAAATAATATATATTAATAAATTTTAACGTCAAAATATGTTTCCATTATACATGTTTCTCATAATATATACAATCACTTATTTTTTTGTTTCTTAGTTTTCATATATTTGTTGATTGGCCCTCTCTTGGTGTTGGTTCAATATGCATGCCCTGATGCATTTTACATCTAGTCAGGTACTATCCATGGCATGTAGGTTGCTGCTGAGGGACCTCGACTACAATAACAAAAAGGGTTAAATTGATGTGGTTAGTTACTATTCACCGAAGTAGTTAATTAGTGAAAATATCATTTCAATGTTCTTTACTAGGTTGGCTAGTCAATACCATTGGTTTGGATGCCCTGTGTTCCTGCTCTCACCAAGAATCCTCATCTATCTACAAGTAAATATCATTAATTGTAATCCATACTTCTAATTTTATAGGCATAATATCATCATGGTCAGGATGCACAACACCATCATCGAGCTACACTCCACCATCATGGTCGTGCTGCACACCACCATCATTATACTACACACCACCATCATCGGGCTACACTCGACCATCATGGTCAGGTTTCACACCACCATCATTAGAATTCACTCCACCATCATGGGGCTACAATCCACTGTTGACCTCATTAGCTTTGTTTCTCTCTTTCTTAAAACAAAAAGACACATTCATTTCTGGGCGAAATAAATCGTGAATAGATTTTATAGGTAATCAACAATTAAAGTCCATTGATTTTACTTACGATGTCATTCAAATGGGAATATTGTGTTTTCCCCATGCTTTTTCAATGTTCAATCATGGATTGAAATAACTTGAAACCGAGTTGAAGGTCTCCTTCCATGGTCGCAGTTTTGAATTGAGCCCCCTGCATTGCACAAGATCTCAAATTTGTCTTATTGGATGAAATTAAATAAAAGTTGGATGATGATAGGAATTATATGGTTTAATTATTTGGTACTTACAATTTGTGCTTTTAGTTTCACATAACTACCCTCGCCAAGTTTGTGTTTCTTGTGTTTTTCTAGTCCTTACTTGGTTGCTTCTGACATGTCTCGGAGCCTAGAAAAAGTTTCCAATAGGTTATATATCACAATTTTTATATAGAACTAAAAAAAAATCAACATATTAAATTCAAAATATGATATACCTTCCTAGTCTGGGTGGCGTCTTTCCTTCTTTTCTCATTGTCTTCTGCTTTTCATCCTCTAATGTATTCTTCCACTCAATCTTGGGAATCATCAAAGAACTCTCATACCTAGGTTTTGTTTGCAAATGAACCCTATATTCGTCCCTCACATATTTAAAATATGTATCGACCAATGAGGTGACTCCAATTTTGTTGAAGGAATAAAAAAACATGTCGACCAAGTGGTCAATAAGTTCCTTCATCAAACTAGGATTTTGAGCATTCCACTGTGTGTGTATCATGGGCCCAAAAATATCTAAGGCCTTGTAATTCATATGCTTAAAAAAGGTGTTGTTTCCTATAGAACAATTTGATCATTTATTTAAAATAACTGTAGAGAAGTATGTTTCAATTAGATAATAGGAAATAATTAAGACATTAATAAATACCTGAGATTTTTTGTATCTTGATATAAACAATGTTATCGTCCACCAAAAAGGTAATTCACAGTGTTCCTTTGCTGGTAACACATAAGGATCTAGTTAAACAATTTGTAGAATAACCAATTGTCTCATCTCCACCATCAACTTCTTGGTCTGGCATGCACTGCACTGAGGGTGTGTCATGGGCCCCAAAAGGTTCATTTGTCTCAATCACGGGGCTGTCAGCCACAGGAAGAGAGCCTCATGAGTATGTGTCTCTTGGTAGGATGTTTTGGTGTTTGAGCATCGCTGCTACCAACACCATCCTCAGGAGCAAGATGCTGAAGTTTTCTAAATAATTCCTATAAAAAGAAAACATATTTTATTCAAATCATATAAAAGTAGTAAAAACAAATTCTTAAATGAACATATGTAATAAATTACCTAAGGTGGCGCTTACCACATATCATTGTATTTCCTCCATAAAAACTATGCATCTTTGTGTGGTCTCCTCCATTGGTTCACGCATAAACAATTTAGTAAGTTCAATGTTTTTTTTTCTCACAACCTTTTTAATTGTCTCAATCAGGTCCAATTCAAACATGTTTTCATCACTAATAACATTTTCTAGTACATCAGGTGTCGACAACTACATATATCAACAAAAAAAAAACAATTTTTTTTTTGGTAAGTAAGTTTCTATAAAAAGCCTTTCAAAAACAAAAATTATAGCATCAACAGTTTAACCTGGACTATAATAACTGAATTTCCCCGAGGGGAAACCAATTCATCTATCATAATAGGTCGAGAACCAGTGTATCAAGATACCAGTCATGGGAAAACGTCTAACCACTAAAGTAACACCTCCCCATGGGGGAAACCAATTTACTATTTCATCTAAGACTGACATAGTTTAAACTAGACAAAATAAACCTAAAAGTGACAAGTGGAAAAATAGAATCTAAACATCCAGTTGACCATGCAGAGAGACACCTGTGCCAATCAGGTTGTGGGCTTGTAGTGTGGCCACGCGTCCCGGGAGGTGGCTTTGAGCATCGGAGCCGTGTCTGGTGTTGTTTCCTCCTCCAAATTCCTTTGCGCAACTGGTACCAAGATCTAATATTCATTCCCTGATGCATTTGGTTCCACATATGAGGGGTGGTACGATTCATGAAAGGATGAAAGCATTTGCAGGAATTGTGTCCCCTTCCCATCCAAGATTTCTAGACTAAAATGCAGGTCATCCAAATCCTTTCGCAATTCGAACACCAAGCCTTGTAGAATTGCAAGGCCTTCTTGTATCTTTGGGAAGGAGAAACTGTCTGCACAGGAGTGAATTTGGGCCTGTTGATGTCCATGGTGGCGCTGAAACCTTCACTCAGAACTTGGGTGTAGAAAGCTTGGGTTGGGGGTGAATGGACTGGCGAAGGTTCATGGGCCGAATTCACAGGAGAATTGGGAGGAACGACTAGAGCTGGCTGCGAAGAGGAGGCCAAGTCTGAAATTGGCCCTAGGTTGAAACCAATAGAATTCCCCAATAGATCAAACCATTCGATCCTGCATGCATAGGGCGAGGAGAGGGGAGAAATATTGTTGAGGCTATGGCCAGACTGCATCGAGGAGGTTGGTGAGGGGGGTGATAAACTGTGGGAGGGTGCAGGCAAGGGACATAGATCCAAGCGTGGTTAATTTGGTTTCCAAGTCGATCCATGTTTGGATTTCCCTCGCTATCTCGGCATGACTGAGGCGTGGTGAGGGAAAGCAAGCACAGAAAGAAATTTAAGGAAGCCAAGGAGCAGCAGGGGAGAGTTGTGAAGATGCCTGGTGAGGTTTAAGGTGAAAATAGTGTTGGTGGAAGAGGACACACACGAGCAAAGTAAAGATTGATCCATTGAATTGATCCATCAAGGGGACGGGAGGCCAGAGCCAGGCGCACTAGGAGTAATGGCGCTCTTGTTACAATGGCATTGTGTTAAATGCATGGCATGGGAGGGAGGGGAGGGCACACACCTGTCACATGGCTGGTTCCATGTTGGTTTTCATCTGTCCTTTCCATTTGACATCTGGACGGCACTATCACCCCATCTGGGGAAAAAAAAAACCAAGTTAATTCAATTATAAAAACAATAATAAAATTCACTTTAAATGGATATGGATATTGTTAGTCCTTTACCTGCTTCGAGGCTGGTGCCTTCCCACGGTCACCTTGGCACAATATAAGAAGCATTACATATTAAAATGTTACCTTATAATATGAAAAACATGAGATATTAAAATGAATGTTAAAGATAAAAAATAAGAATCATTAAATAGAGGTTGGTTGAAGTTATGGTGTCAACATCCATCATAGATAATGGATTAACATCCATTTTCATTCATATTCTCATATTCCTACAAATACCATTCATATGTGCATAATTTATCTAAAGACATAACTCCGTTGTAAGACATAACTCTGCTCTAAAAAAAAAAAAACATAAAGGGAAAAATGCTAAAACATGCATGAAACCGTGGCATGATGGAACAAGCATGCTCATGTCTTAACACACATGCAATTTGAGTGATTCAAGTTTATGAGGGTGTCTTAGATTATATTACACATGTCTACATATTTAGTGTTGTTTTTGCGAACATAAAAGTGGTTGTTGTGTAAAAGAGCCAAAATCTACCTTGTAAATCGAGAGACCAAATTAGTAGGAAGTGCCCTAATGGAAATGCACGCCCATGCTTCTATATAGCTCAAAATTTAGTGATCTAAGTTTTGGGGTGAAGTAAATAAAATTTTGAATCTATCTAAATCATCCAGAGTGCATTTTCAAATGAAAAAGGACTTCTACCTCGAACCCAAATTTAATACCTTTAGTAAAATGCATGGTAAAACTAGATTACTATAAAATGCACACCTAGGAATCATATGCCCTCCAAATTGAGTGATAAAAGTTGTGGAGTTTGTATTTTATCATTTTACATATACTCATACTTTAGATGTGCATTTTGAAACCAAAACCCCTCTACTGTGCATAAAGGTTAAAAAATACTTTGTAGATGCAAAAAAATGCATAAAGGGAAAAATGCTTAAAAATGCATGAAAGGAGGGCATGATGAAAATGCACGCCCAGGTCTTAACACACTTGCAATTTGAGTGATTCAAGTTTATGAGGGTATCTTAGATTATTTTATACCTGTCTATGTATGTAGTGTTATGTTTGTGAACATAAAAGTGGTTGTTGTGTAAAAGAGGAAAAATCTACCTTGTAAATTGAGATACCAAATCAGTAGAAAGTGCCCTAATGGAAAAGCATGCCCATGCTTCTATATAAGACCAAATTTAGTGATATAAGTTTTGGGGTAAATTTAATAACATTTTGAATCTATCTATATCATCCAGAGTGCATTAAAATATTTGATTTTGCACAATCCATGTCTCTTATTCCTTATTTATTGAACAATTTAATTCAATTTTGTTTAATCCAATGTACTTATTCGTCATTTTCCAAAACAATTTGGTGTGGATTGAGCCCTATTGTTAAAAATTCCATTAGCTGAATTCAAATTGTAAGTGATGGATTTAAGTTATAGAGGAAACATTGCCTTTTATTGTGGCAAGTGCAAACATGCTTGTTTGAATATTAGTCATCAACTTTTATTTTAATTATTTTCTTGTTGAGAGTGAGGAGCCTTACAACTTATTGAATCTTGTAGGTATTATGGAGGAAACTTTTCTAAATTCATATAAACTTTTCTAAATTCATATAAATTCATATAAAGCACCATCAAGTGCAAATGTTAGGCTTACAAGTTGGGACTGGGTGCATTGTTATTTGTGCATGAAAATCCATTGCTTTCTCTTTGAGATATAGATTGCTTCTGTAATAAGAAGTGCATTGTCTTGATTTGAATAGATAACTTGGAGCCTTAATTTGAATAGATAACTTGTAGTTTGGTACATAGTAGCATGTGTAAATGTGAAAAGTAGTTCTCATATTTGTACAAGTCAGATTTAAAGCATGTTATGATGTGGATATTTCTCCTATATTATTTCGCATAAACTTTTGAATGAATATTTTAAGCATGTTATGATGCGGACATTTCTCCTATATTATTTTGTATAAACTTTTGAATAAATATTTTATTTTAGAAAATATAACCATGTTTTTAACAAATATATTCACATTTGGTTCTTGTTTCAATATTGATACCCTTGACATAACATGCCAACTAATGTACCATTATCAATTTTAATTATATATTATTTACTCTAAAAAAAATGATTGAAAACTATTGAAATTGGAAACCACTCTCTTAGCTTCCCTCTCAACAATTGGTACTTTCCCAACTACCAACCCCTTTCCCCACTATCGAATGAGAAAAAAAAAACCATAAATGTATTCACTTTATAAAGCACATAGATTGTAGCAAATTTTCAACATTGAAAACATCATTCATAAACATTCATATGATTTAAGTTTTAGTATTATTGTTATTTTTTTTTCTCAAATAGCTTTTGAAGCTTTGGTCACTTCAAATTGGTGGAACCCACTTGGAAACCAAGGAAAGAAAATATTAGCTCTCAAGGAAATCCTCTTTCCAATAGGGCTGCAATATCCAATGGGTGGATCCCACTGAAAGATATGGGCACTACTAGAAGCTAGAAAAGGGTCTTATATTCTTTCATTTCATCACGGTTTAATTAAAAGAAAAGGACAAAACACCATTCACCCTTAAATTCTTTCAAAATAAAAGCTTATCACATAGAAATATTGTACAAAATTAATGATATCATCTTATAAAAAAAAAATGAATATAAATGAGATTGGCTAAGAAAGCACGTTGATAAGGAAGATGAAGAACGAAAAAACCATGTAAACTATTATTATTACTGATTTTTTTTATATAAAAATAATTTAAATGAGTATTTAATATACCTCCCATGACATTACACATGTATGTATTGTGCAATAAATGCAAGGTTCATTATGTTTGAATTAGTGGCTAGTTAGTGTAAGGTGACAATAGTTGCAATGTGAGAAGCAAAATGTATGTCTCATCATATTTCAAACTCATATTACAACATTGGTTATTATCAATAGTTTGGAGATTTTTTTTTCTACGGAAAATTTTGTGAAATTTTAAAAAAAATGTATTTTTGTTTTGTGGATAGTATTCATAATAAATTTATCAGTATAAATTAATATGTTTTATTCAACAAAATTCAAATTAAGTATATGTTGATATGGAGTTATCCAAATACTCAATAATATTAATGGCACTAAATTAAGTTAAGTTCTTGGAATTATCCTTGAACACTCTATCTGATCACAAAAACTTTCAATAACAATGTTGACATGTCATACACAAACTGCTTCACTAAAATTAAAAATTTGTGCCTTGATGAGATAGACTCCTACCCTCTAAGTTTCTCTTATCAAGATTGAAACCTTCTCTACCAATTAAAAGAGAGTTATAATACATGCCAAATATCAAACGATAAAGAAAGTAAAATGCAACTACAACATAGACGTGTTTTCAATAATAATTTTACATTATAAATAACAAACTCAATAATAACAACAACATACAATAAGATAGCAACGTAATATACACAGAAAAAATTGTCACTATGTGAACCATGTTAATATGGTGTCCATCTCTTACTCATATCTTGATTTATGTGAATTAAAGTATAAGGTGGGGTTCAAAATATATAGTGGGAGGATGTATGTACAATGATAAACAAGAGGCATATTCTACTTTCGGTGTCGAGGAACAAAGGGGAAGAATCGACTATGTGTCATCACTAAAGCTAGTGAATGCAACTCAAATGATTAATGGAAAAGGTACAAAATAGGGAGAAGGTTAAAGTCATTATAGTTTGACTTTGTTTTTTTGAGATGTGATTTTCATTTCATATTGACTTTAATCTACTCATGTGATGAATTATGGAAGGAAGTAGATATGGGAATGAAATATTGATAATGAGGTTTTCGAGAGACATTGTTGATAATTGCATGATAAAAGAGGGTGACTTTGTGGATTTAGTTGGTTTTGATGGGGAGTAGTCTATAGGGAGGGGCACTAGGGAGGGGTGCTCAATTGGTTTGGAAAGACTACAACCTATGGGGAGAGTGCTTTCTTGGCTTAGCGAGTCACTTGTTGGGTGTCTATATAATCATGAGGTTGGAAATATGGGTATCTTAATATACAAATAGATATAGGATATCGAGGGTAAGGAGGAAGAAGACGTTAATATTATGGGAGAAGGTAGGAGGTAGGGTTAAGAAGAGGTCAAAAAGGAAATTTCAAAAATTCAAGAGCACCTGAGAAAGTGTCGTAGAACACAAGAGCTCAAGTAGAGATTATAGAAACAATGGGGGGATACCATCCTTGATATGCAAAACTGGTTAAGCAATAAGTTGAGTGAATTGAGAACCCAGTGAGAAAGAAACAAGGGCATATGTCCATTTTGCTTATTGATGTAAGGCGTTTGAACTAGATTCCAGACATGGGTTTCTTCGAGAGTCATGAGACCAACCATATGAAGATGGTAGAGTTATACTATCATACTAAGACTTTCATTTCCAATGTGGTGGAGGGGAAGGGTTCTCAGCATCAAGGAATTCTAAACAAATTGGACCATCTTGACCAAAAGTGCAAACCTTCAATTTATACACGATTCAGAGGCTGGGAGTGAGGAGTATGATGAGACTAGGAAATTAGTTGGAGAAGAAGAAATGGAAACCAATGCTAGAGTGGAAGAAGAGACAACCACTACCCCACTCCACATGGACGTGGTTTCAAATTATGGTGATGAGGACTAGCAAGAACAACTCTAGGTCCCATTATTGTGTTTGGTTTTTTGGTGCTATAATATGATGGTTGAATCAATTGGTAAGTAGTTTTAGTTTAGTTGATACATTGTTTATGTAGTAATATTATATTTCCTCTTATGAGGGAAGACTCTTCTATGAACAGATCCAATGGGTTTTTGCTAATTGTAATCCAGTCTAAATTGTTTGCATAAGGAACTAAATATACCTTTTGTATATTATTAATATAAAGTAGCTATAGTTTAAAAAATATTATAAACAATATCCATAATTTGTTGTAGAAAGTGTGCAATCATAACTTATATCGATTATTGGTCATAGAAAGTTCCCACCATGAATACGTTCTTTAATGAACATTTGTTTTTTTAAGAGTATAGTACTTATTAATGTGCAATTAATGAAGATGTTAATATAATAATAGTTTGGATATGTTATATTGATAATCATCAAGTATAAAGCGTTATTATAAATGGTTGTGGTTAATATTGTTAGATATATGGCTAGTTATGTATCATTGAGTTTTTATTTTAAATCTCTTTAAGTTAGGTATACTAATTTATATTAATGGATTTTTCTTTTTTTTAAAATAATAATAAATAAATTTGTTAGATATCATTTTTGGGATTAACTGCGTAGTGTAAGTCATTAATCTATGATCCATATCTATAAGTATTAGTTTATGTTGTACTACGAAAGCCCCTCTATGCTTAAATAAATTTGTATTAATAAAAGGGCCACAAGCGAATTATATGGATTTGTAATACAAAATTAGGGAGGTAGGCCTCCGTTGGCCACCAAATTTCCAAGACTAAAAAAATAGAGTCACTATAAAAATTAACCAACTACTGTATATCCTAGTATGGAAAGCATATTGCCTTACATGTTGTCCCAACAAGAACCAAAATTTGTAGAACATGATAAATTAAAAAAATGAAATAAAATGTTGATCCATGAAGGACCCCTTCATAAACCATTATTGTTCAACTAAGCCTAGCTGGTCTCTTTCTAATTCGGGATGGGGTACTTGATCATTGCCCTCTATTGTTGCTTATGAATTTACATCTTATTTAACTTTATGAAGCATGAGTGACCAACCCAATAGAGAATATGACTAATTACCAAATGTAGCAATACACAACTTCTACTCTATGTTCTCAACCCTAGTTGCCACCACACCAATTGTTTAACCATCAACAGATAATTTACCTCCTTAGCCTGCATGTGGGTCTTCAATATATTCCTTATCTCTCTTAGAACACAAATTTGAGCCCTCGTCTAAATACATGCCTCACCTACTCATGGGCATGAATTTGTCAGGTGTTCTCCCACTCTGAGCCCCAATCACTAAAATGCAGAGCTACCTTGGTCACATCTCTTTGGGCCACCACAATTACTCTCTCTAGAACTTGCATATGTGATATGGATTGGATCATTATATTATTTTTCATCTATATCGATACTTTGTGGGTGAAAAAAATGGAGGAATTGACTTGCAGAGCCATTTTAGCGGTTGGTCCCAATTTGGAAATTTAGGTCCAAAAAATTGTTTGAAATATTCCATAGATATTTTGAGGTATAAAAAAAACCCTTTTATGGTCCAAGACTTACTATTGACCAAGTGACTATATTCTACACACCAATACCTTTCTAGTAGTGTAAGAATCGCCTCAATCGAATTTCGTATGAGAAAGTTATGCCCCCCCCAAGTTGACCTACCATATTGATCACCATGGTGCGAGTGGGTGCCACATTAGCCCCCATTACTTAAACATGTGGGAATAGATTTGTAGTGGATTTTATAGAACATTCTAGAAGGTCCAAACCGGATCACTAATTGAGGGTTGAGGAAGTTAAAACCTAACCTTATACGACTATTAGGCTACGTTAAATGTTGGGTCGCAAGGACGAGAAGGGGTTCCATTTTTTTTCATTGTATCTTGTTCCATAGATGATCATAACAATTGAGAGTGGTATTTTGTGAGCGTAATAGAGGAGGATATATTATGTAGCGTCCATACAAGCCACTGTGTCAAAGGTAACTCCACAGAGAGTGCCTCTTTCTTTGTACTTGCATTTGAAGAAAAGAAAGCAGAACAACCTCACCTTCTAGCTGGGTTTTCTCATGTATTGGGTTTCCCAGGTCATATCTTGTGTTTACTTGTGGATGGTGTGTATATTTATTTATTTTTCTCTATTTTTTACATTTCATCTATTTCATAAATATAAGTAGAAAAGGCCAATAATTTAAGAATATCAGATCTAAAGGAAATTAACCTTCATAGTAAATATTTCAGTATTTTATTAGGTTTGTTGTGATGAACTATCCAGTGGAATATCCATGGTAGTTTACAAATCATATTGATATCATAGCAGGTTTTCTTGGGGTATTTGTGGAAATTTGTAGGGATCTAACAATCGATTTAAGAAGAAAGTTGTAGAACCCTAGCCATGGCCGACGAACCTATTCATAACAACCCTCAAGATCTAGTAGAGGAGAGATTTGCGAGGTTGGAAGAGAAAGTTGCTAGCATATCTCGCAATATGTCCCTCCTCATGGTGGCTCTAACAAAAAATCTCAGACCATTCAAAAAAGTTGGAGGCTCGAACTCAGAGATTGGATCAGATGGGAAATTGAGAGATAACAAAGACCCAAAAAAGGAGTCACAAAAAGAACCCGAGAAAGAGTAGTCAAGTTCCAGTACCATAAACCCTTCATAATATTTATTCAAGATGGAAGAGAAAGTGGACATAAAGCCATACCAAGGTGATATCAACACATTAACACCGAATCATTGGTTGCAACAACTAGAAGTTTATTTCATCATTTACCATATAGATGAAGAACAAAAGATATTGTTTGTAAAACTGAAGTTAGAGGGCCATGCTTTAACCCAGTGGGAAATCCATACGAAAACACTTAGGTTTGAGGGTGATCTTCTAGTAACTAAGTGGGAGGATTTCAAAACCCTCATTAAGTCTTAGTTCTATCCTATTGGGTATGTAGAGGACCAATGGATCTGCTGGCATTACTTCTGGCAAAGGCAAGGGCATAGTGTATAAGAGTACACCACTGAGTCTGTAAAGATTTCCATTATGCTGGGTATCTCTCCCAAGAACCCAAATGTACTCCTCAAGTATCTGGGGGGTCTACATAGTCATTTGTGAAAACACGTGATGTTTTTCAAGCCAAGGACAATGGACGAGACATGTGTGAAAGTACATTATCTCAAAAAAAAGTCCACAAGAAAGGGAAACCAAGCGGTTCCAAGAAGAAAGATCACCAGGAAGCTTCTAAGGAGGGGAAGAAGAAGTGGAAAGGGGAAAATGATAATAAGACGACAACCACTACACATAAATGAAAGGATCCCAACAACCATTGCAATGTTGATGGTCACAATGAGTAAATGTGTTGGAAACTACATCCATAATTGAACCCAAAGAACTGCAAGAAGGAAGCAAAGAAAACGAATCTTCCAACCACATATTCGAGCAATTAATTTGAAAGAAACTCCAATGTGGATAAGAAGATTGTCTGCACATTAGTGAAAAAGGAGGTGAATTTGAGCAACCTTCATCACTAAGAAGAGAAGGATATGAACAATCTCTTCCACATTAAGATCCAGGTCAAGAAGACCAAGACAAATGCTACATTCAACTCTGGTCACATGCTAATCTCATAGCAAGGGATTTAGTTAGTAAAATTTGATTGGAGGTTTGAAATAAAAATATCCCATATCCATTGGGATGGGTAAACAAGGATGCATATATCAAGGTAATGAAACAATGTAAGATTAAATTTGTGATAAGTGATGATTTTATTGATGGAGTGGAACTAGACATAATACCCCTTGACATATGTGGAGTAATGTTTGGAAGCCCCTACATGTATATGAGGGATGAAATATTGATCCAAATTGGATAATTATATTATTTTTCATCTATATCGATGATTTTAGAGTGGAAAAATTTATAGGAATCAATGTGCAGGGCCATTTTAGTGGCAGGTCCCAGTTTGAAAAATTGGGGTCTGAAACCTTCCAGAGCCATTTTGAGGCATTAAATGGTTTTTTCTAGGGTTTTGGTCTCCAAAACTTATGCAAACCCCCTTGATGATGTTCTAGACTCTGATACTTTTCCAATGGTGCAGACCATGCGTCAATCAGATTCCATATACAAAATTTATGCCTCCCGTAAGTTGACCTATTGTGTTGACCACCATGGTATGAGAGGATGCCACGTCAGCCCCTATTACTCATGCTTATGGGGTTAACCACGTGAGTAATTTCAAGAATATTCTAGAATTTAAAAAACCCTATCACAATTGAGGGTTGAGGAAGTAAAGAACCTACCTCTAGACGGCTATTGAGCTATGTTAAATACCAGGCCACTAGGAGGAGAAGGGGTTCCATTCTATACTATTGTACTTTGTTGCATAGCTGAGCAGAGCAATTAGGAGTGGGAAATTAGAGAGAATAATAGAGGAATTTAATGCTATGTAGTGGCATAACATGCCATAGGTCTGATGTAAGTCCATAGAGAGTGCCTTTTCCTTTGTACTTGAATTATTTCAATACCATAGAAAAGAGAGCAGAGCAACCTCACCTTCTAGTTGGGTTTTATCCTATAAGGGTTTACTAAAGAAAATATTTGTGTCATTTTGTGGATGGTGTGTGATTTTATTTTACTATTTTGTATTTTCCGCATGTTATATATTTCATGCATAAGTAGAAAATCAATAACTAAATATTCTGGAAATCTAAAGGAAATAAACCTTCATAAGTAGATTTCGGTTTTATTTATCAGATCTGTTGTGACGAACTATTCCAGTGGAATATCCACAACAATTTATAGATCAAATATTCATACAGAGAGCCAACCAATACCCATTGATCAAGGATGGGAATTACTACATCATCAATGCACTTAAAGGCAAGTCAAAGATCTCACTGGTAAGTGTTAACCAAGCCAAGAAGTTGATTAGTTCCAATAAGAAATATGTTTTACTTTTCTTAAGAGAAAATCTGTCTGAGGGCGATTCGATAAGAGAAAAGGTATCCCTAGAGGGGCGTACTAAAGGGCATAGACATCAATTGGAGGAATCGATACATGCATACAAAGGAGTGTTCCAGGAGCCTAAAGGGCCACCACTTAAGAGGGATGTGGATCAAAAAATACAGTTATTGCCAGACTCCCCATTGCCAAATATTGGGTTGTATGGACAATCCGTTCTAGAAGCAAATGAAGTAAAGAAGCAATTGCAATTGTTGGAGCATGGTGTGATTCAACCAAGCACCTCACCTTGTGGGTCACCTATCATAATTGTACCAAAGAAG